>ML777589.1:741285-756907 GCA_009831015.1 Picea engelmannii | reverse complement strand
TTTTCTTTTTTTTTTCGCCATTTTGTTAAGTTTTATTTAATTATTTTTTAAATTTGGTTTTTGACTATATTTTATTAAATGTTTTTTGGTCTTCAATAAAAAAAAAATATTTTTTTCTCTTCATTTATTTTTTAATGTAAATTTAAGAAAAAAAAGTTAGTAAATAAATTTTCAAGTGACCATTTAGTATCCAATTTTGAGTTTTTTTTATTTGTGTAGGTATTTGTTGTCGAGGCCATAATTTCAATCAAGCCATAATTAGTGGCAATTTTAATGTTTATAAAACCATTTTTCCTTTAGGTAGCGTCACGTTTTTATTTAGGTGTTTATTTTAAGGTTTTTTTAAGCAATTATTTTATGTTTTAAGGCCATGCTTGAAAAAAGTTGTAATTTTGACCTGGTTAGAAAAACTAGTGCTACTAGTAGCACCACTTTTTGATTTGGGGGTTGATTTTAAAGCTTTTTGGAGAAACCATTTGATCCTTTAAGCCCATGCTTGAAAAAAGTTGTTATTTTGACCCAGTTACAAAAGATGGTGTTATCGGTAGCACCACCTTTTGATTTGGGGGTTGATTTTAAAGTTTTTTTGAGCAACCATTTGATCCTTTAAACCCATACTTGAAAACATTTGTAATTTTGACCCAGTTACAAAAAATGGTGCTACCGATAGCATCACTTTTTGATTTGGAGGTTGAATTTTATGTTTTTTATGCAAAATATGGGTTTTAAGGGCTAGAGTTCTCGTTTAGAGGTCACAGTTCTCATTAAGTTGGTAACTTTATTACTCATGAACTGTGTCCATACTTGACATCTCATGGTTCCCTCATGGAACACATGTCTAATACATACAGAGGTTCCTTCATGGAAGCAATGTATTCCAAAACATATCGAGCTTTCCTCGTGAAACCAATGTCTTTGTTCATTCATCTGACTGTCTGAGGCACGCCAGGACGAAATCTACATTCCCCCCTACTAGTCCACACAGGACCCTCCGGGGCGAATTTCTCATGATGATGCCTCAAAAATCTCTAAGACACATCGAGGTTCCCTCATGGAACCAATGTGCCCCAAGACATATCGAGATTTCCTCATGAAACCAATGTCTTGGTTCCTTCATCTGACCATCTAAGGCACATTAGGATGAAGTCTACATTCCCCCCTACTATTCCACACAGGAGCCTCCAGGGCAAATGTCTCATGATATTGCCTTGAACATCAACACATTGACACAAGATTCATGCGATCTTGACTAAGAGGGTTTATCACTGCTTCTCATGTCCATGTTGATCAATCCACACCAAATACTTGTGTTGATCTCACCAAATGAGAGAGAACTTGCTACACATGCACCCATGTCCAACTCAGCACAAACCGATCTTGATTAAACCAATGAGGATTGTTTTGATTATACCTCATGATATCATCCTACAATATATTACCCATTGGCATTCAATGCACAAATGACCCATACAAAGTGTTATCCACTCGCCTTCAACCAAAGAGCTATCTTCAATGGTTTATGGATGTCACCGGGCTTGGAATCATCAATATGGTTTCCTCTTGTTATAACCCTAATTTTCACCAGACATACTTACCTGGCATCAGGCCATCTCAGATTCCTTCTTTGCCAAAACACTATTGAACAACTCTTCTTAAAAAACCCCTTTATAAAGGCCCACATGCCCTGCTCCATTACTACATGCGTGTACACTCTAGCTGCCCCAATACAACTCACGTGTACCTACAAAAGCATGGAAAAAGGAAAGTTGCTGACGGAACACACAACTTTGGGAAAGTTAACTAAACCTTTCGGCCATGCATGGCTGGTGATTCAACCAAATACCTAGCTTCTTATAGCCTATAAAAGAAGGGGTAAGGGTCCCATTTGAAAGGAGGAAAATCATAGTAAAGAGACTATACCCAATTGAGCATTCCCCTTGTCCCAACCTTTAGCCATCCTTGTGCAAAGAGAAGTATAGAGAAAAGAAGTTGGAGGACAATTGAAGAGGATCCCAGGACCAGTTTTGAGGAGCAATGCCAACCACATATTGTAAGTTTACTTTTGTGAAGATTAATACAAAAAGGAATACTTTTCCCGTCCTGCCATATCATGTGTTCAAGTTGAATGTTTATTTCATGATATTGTCGCAACTAACCTAACAATTAGTATATGAAATGCATATTCACAACTTTTTTGTTTGTTCATGAGTGAATGTAGGTCATCTTTGGGAGGAGGCTTGCAATCAAAGAGTGGGCGAAAGCAAAGGGATTGACATCAAATGAAGGACTTAAGGTAGAGTTATCAAATCTCATTTACACCTTTGTATTGCATGAATGTGGGGTTTTGTGTTGGGAGAATAGGAAAGAGTAGAGGCCCTTGAAATGGTCATTTTCTGCATGCATGATTAGAGCCCTTAAATGCTAAGTCCATAGGAGGGATTCCCACCCACAACACCTCCTCTCATCCACAAGGATATCATTTCACATAAAATGCATATAATCAAGGTTTATGACGACTTGGTGGATCCACTCAACAAAATGATCTACTTCCTTTGGAGTTCGATCCATGGAGCAATTTCTACAAAGACTCCAAGCAAGCTAAATCCGAGTTACAATCTCTCTCTCTGATTGTTCTATACTAAGGAAATTGTACCAAAGTTTCAAAGTTTAAAGACTTTGCACTCAACACAGACTTGTAGCACCTCGAGCTACCACACTTCAATAATATCGCGCCAATCTGACTACGATTATCTCTATTGCAGTCACCTAGTGCATGGGGCTTGATTTGACATCCATACCCACTTATTATGCCATCAAACTTCAAATTTTGACCTGCCACGATGAATGGTCACAATTTTTACCCTAATGATCCGTGGAGAAATCTCGAGATAGGAAGATAATCCAACAGAGGTTGGCCTTCCAAAAATACAAGGAGATCACTTCTCTTTCTTGAAGTGCATAGATGGAGCTAAGCCAGGACTTGGCTCAAGATGTAACTTTAAAACACCCAATGTTTGAACTTGAATCAGGTGTTGCCCAAAATTTCTATGTTGTTCTTGTTCAGATCATTAATTTTCTTCAGATTCGTTCCTTTAAAAGTTGGTTTATTAGTTCTCTTGTTAAGGCCAACAAGTATGGCCCGATATCACACAATCAATCTAACTCTACTCTCATTTTCCTGGGCCCTCCTATGAGTGAGTCAATCCTAGTCCCTCTTTGATACCACATTTCTTTTCTTCATATGATATATGATTGTTATATTATCATAATGATGAGTGTTCCATATATAGGGAACATATGGTGACCATCCATGAAAGGATGCATCCCTTGGATAATCAATAACTATTTATTATTATCATTTACTTATTATATATAGTATTTAATAATAAATAATTATATTATTTATTATTAATCTAAGAGAATTTATTCCCGATGTTTTCCAAACATCAACATATGAGAGCCCAATCATTGAATACATGTCAAGGGGCGGGTGTAGAAGTCATTTCCATAGTTATTGGAAGGATGGGGATGCACTACAATCGACATTAGGTAGAGTGATAAGTAAACTATCTTGGGAAAATAAATGAAATTTGTATGGGGAGTATAGGTAGTTTTTTACATTCAGTCTAGGCATGAACAACAAACAAAGAGTAGGGAAAAAGTGGACCAGAGCTAGAGAAAGGAGGATGGGTGAATTCAAGAGCATGTTGGCGCATTTTTGGAGCGTTTTGGAGCTAGAAAATGAAGAACCAAGTTGTTATACCTAAAGAGTGAACTCCTATGTGAGTTGCATTGTAATAACAAGTGTTTGTTGTTGTTTTTCTCATAGTTTTTTCTTGCAGTGGGTTCCCTTGAGTTCCAAGTAGAGATATTCTTGACTACCTATGACAAAGAGACCATGATAAATGAATGGAATGCTTGATGGCATGAGAGAAGTGAAGGGGTGCATTTCTTGGGTTGGGAAGGTTAAGAGGAAGAGAGATGGAGGAATTTTGGGATAGCTATAGGAGAATACCAGTGGGTTGTGCGATATTAAGTTTTGATGGGACTATGTGAGGCACCCTTATTTTATGGATTCCTAGCCCTATATCAAGGATGACTTTCTATTGAGATTTGGAACATCAAGTCTATGGTTGGGTGGAACGTCCTTCCCAAGTAGCTGGTTGCACAAGTTTTCTTTTAAAGATAAGTGTTTATCTATTATCTGAGTTTTCTTATGAGTCTTATGGATTTGGATTTTACTATGTGAATGTGAATGGTTTTATGTGTTGTTATAAATGATTTATGAACTGCATGCATGTTCCTTTATAATGTTGTAGATGAATTTAATTATGGGAATCATAATCTAGTTAAGTGCATAATTTGTAGATGGTAATCTACAAGAAATGAATTAGAAATTAAAATTTTGATTTTATGTGTATTTTGCATAGTAATGTTCCTTATTTAGGATGGGGAATGTTACATTCTCAGGGAACGATATCGAGCATACCTTTAGTGAGGAAATAAATTTGCTGAAAAGCATAGATGCACTCTTCAACTATATCCATTTTTTAAAGATTTCTCAAGTAGCCCAAATGATGAGTGTGTGGTTCAAAATGTTCATAGAGATATACTAAAAATTGAGTCCAAACAATATAACCTCTGTGTGAATTCTTATGCCATTTCCACCATCTCCAACGCTCAGGATATAAATATAAGACACCATCACCAAGTTTTATTAATTCATCAATGATACCCTGAAAAGAAAAAATGTGTTCCATTTGAGTGACCCAGTGGGTGGGGTCATAGGAAAAAAATGTATTCATATTGAATTTAGGGAGTTGTAGGTCATGAATACATGGGTTAGAATGATACCCCGTGGAATTGAATGATTCAAATCCCTCTAGGTGGAATGATTGTTCCTTGAATTGAGTTATAAATGGGAATAGTTGTTCAAGGAGGGATTCTAGTTTTATAAACTTGGAATTAACTATAGAAAAGTTTTCCTTTACAACAAATTAGTTCTTATCTAATTTTTTTTGTAATTCATCTCACAAAGTTTCCATGTGAGTGACTCAGGAGAAAAAATCATGCTACAAAAAAGTACTAGAGACTAGTAACAATGTGATCATAGTTGCTTGTTGGGGCTAGTGAGACAGATGCAGGGTAAGAGGATGACCAGGTCCACAAAAAAGGCTTATTGGAGAGTGGTACCAATGTGAATCTCAGAGATGATTTTAGGGGCTAAATTTCGCTCATGGGCTAATTTTCCATGATTTTTCCCAAAAAAAGATTTTCTATTCTAAAAATGATTCTCCCAAATTCTATATGATAAAATTATTTTACCTTACAAATCGCCAAAATTTTATACAAACTATATAGAATCCTTAGAAATTTCAATATTTTTACAAAAATATCGCCAAATATTTATAGTTGGCATATGAAGGATTACTAAGATTCGTCAAGGTTTATACATTTTAAAATAAWTTTCCATCCTTAAAATCATCCCTGTCAAGGATGCTTGTTGGGGATATTAAATAAGTAGTGGGTAATTTGGCAAGTGTATCAACCCAAGAAAAAATATTACAATATATTGGTACCATGATGATCAACAAGGAACAATAAGCCTATTGAGACAGGTCCCAAATAAGGGTGTTGATAGGACCACTTTATACTCCTTTTTTAAACTCCTACAAAAATATACTCCCATGTGAATAGTACTATGACGACTGGATGCTCAAATTATTAATATGGTATATTATGTAGGAATTTCCTTGACAATTAGTAAGAGGTAGGGTTTCTAGTTATTGGATGCTCAGTTTTTCAATACAACCCCTTGTTTTATAATTTTGTACGGATAGTAGCAAGGACTATGGATTCAAGGGTCCTAAGGAAAAGGGAGTCTCATGTGTTATAACTCTCTAATATACCTTCATTGATCTAGATTATATCAGTATAATAATTTTCATCTATCTCAATTCTTTCAAAGTGGAAAAAATCAGAGGAATCAACTTGTAGGGTCATTTTAATGGAAGGTTCCAGTTTGGAAAATTGAGGTTTGAAACATTTTGAAGTCATTTTGATGAATAAATAGACATTTTTGTGGGGTCAAAACTTTCCTAGATTCAAGTTGGACCCCTTGACGCTATTCTACAAATAGATACCTTTCCAATGGTGCAAACACTGTGTAAATTAGAGATCGTATGAAAAAGTTATGCCTCCCACAAGTTTACCTACTATGTTGACCACTATGGTATGAGTGGATGTCACGTAAATCCACATTACTCACACATATGGAGCTATAGACATAAGTAATTTCAAGAATATTCTAGAAGGTCCAAAACCTTATCATAATTCAGGGTTGAGGAAGTCAAAATCCTATCCCTAGATGGTCATTGGGTGATGTTAAATATTAGGCCACTAGGAGGAGAAGGGGTTCCATTCTTTAGCATTGTGTTTGATCCATAGTTGAGTAGAGCACCTGGGGTTGGTATTTTTAAGAGATTAACATAGGAGGATATATTATGTATTAGCCATACAATTCACAATTTAAAAGGAAACTCCGTAGAGAGTGCCTCTTTCTTTGTACTTGCATTTGAAGAAAAAAGAGTAGAGTGGCCTCACTTTCGGGCTGGGTTTTATCCTATATTGGGTTTCCCAGGTTATATCTTGTTTCTATTTGTGGATGGCGTGTGAGTATTTATTTATGTTCTCTATTTTTTTTCATTTCAACTATTTCATACATTTTAAGTAGAAAACTAGTAATTAAAGAATATGAGATATAAAGAAAATTAACCTTCATAGTAAATATTTCAATATTTTATTAGATCCACCATGATGAATTGTCTAGAGGAATATCCACAAAAATTTACATATTATATTGGTATCAAATCCAGGTTTTCTTCAGGTTTTTTTGGAAAGTTGCAGGGCTCCATGAATCGGTTTAAGAAAAAAGTCACAAAACCCTAGCCATGGTTGACGAGTCTTTTCATAACAACCCTCAAAATCCAGGAGAGGAGATATTTGAAAGGATGGAAGAAAAATATCCTCACGAAGGCTCTAGAAATAAATCTCTGTAACATCCCATTGTACTGAGAAAACGTTTATTAACTTATTCTTTGAGGAAACTTGTGTGCAAGTGAACCAGCTATAGTACACTATGATTTCGTTTCGATCAGGATTTATATATGATGTTGATGATATATTTTAATTCATTGTTTCTTTCATATGTATATGTACTGAAAGATATTATCGATGAGTTCTCCTAAGTGTGCATAACACATGACAGGTTATGGATCTTGATGGCATCAGTGGGTTTCCTTCGACTCCAGATCGAGTTAGGGAGTGGATTGTATTTTGATTCAGTATTTCATTTTACACTCATGTGATACATAATTGATTTCAGTATGATTTATGTATATGGATTATTGACATTTTTTTTTCAATGGATGCAAGCTTGACGATAATTGCCAATCTGACTTACACAAGGAGTAAAGAGGCTATGCATAGAAACCAAACATTGAGGGAGAGGTGTGGCAGCGTCCCTGTCAAATCCTACTAGCACTCCCTATCTAGAATGAATTGTAGGTTAACAATTACCTAGTTCGAGAGGTCCACGATGTCATGAAGGCAGAATGAGACAATCACTCATGAATATTTCTAAGGGGCACGCAATAAGGTGAAATCCTTATTCCTTAAGGGTCATACAAACTTTCGAAACTAGTCTAAGGTGAGTGGCACCCTTGGATCACAAAGGTTCATCTTGAAGGGAATGTCACGTAAGTAAAACTTGAGTCAATAAATCTAGGTGGCCTAGAAAAAATTTAAATGGCTAGACCTTGTTAGAATAAAATAATTAATTAAACAATAAATTATTAATGATAAATCCTAAAAACGGTCTAAGCCTAAGTGTTACACATTATTTTCGTCACCCCCATGATCACCAATGATATGTGTACTCGTTACTTCTTTGTTTCTAGAAGCTACTGAAGAAATAAGACTTTATCCCTAGAAAATAGAATCATCTGTCCTTTATTAAAAACCCTACCAAAGAAGATCCTCACACCTTGCCAAATGTTAAGGGTACAAAGATACTTGATCGTCAAATGATGTACCATAGTGGAATGCGACGTCGTTGTAGGTTTCTTGTGTATAGGGTGCGACAATGCTCAAACAAAGGAAAAAGGTGAAATTATCGAAAGTTCTAGAATGGAATTTTCGAAAGGATGAGGTGGCCTTCGATCAGTTTAGATATTAATCACTTATAATATTTAGTGGGATCATCCTAATCTCTTCATCCATCCATGTTCACCATATAAAAAGAGGGATCTCTCATGGGAAAATCTACGCTGGCTTATGCATGAAGAATTCTGCTGAAGAGTGTATTTGTGATAGCTTTTTTGTAGCTTTCCAAGTCAGTTTGTGAATACTCTTCATCAAAGCATTGGAGCAAAGGTGTGTGTGTTAAATCAAAGAGCCATTGGAAGGGACCTTGCAACATCAAGTCATAGGTTGTATTCTCCACTTTCATCAATATAATGCAGTGATACATTTCTTCCCTATAAAAGTATCTCCATGTTTATTTCATAACTCCTTGATCTTATGCATAGGTTTCATTGGAATATATATATTGTTTCTCTCTCTTTTTGTTGGTTTTTGCTTCTTAATATTTTCAACATCCCAAAAATATAAGGATGGAGAAAGGATGACACTAGAAAAGATCAAATGACATTTAAACAGTATGTCATTTATCCCTTATCGAATTAGTTTATATTACAATGAAATTTAAGGATATGCTTGTATTATGTTATGTTTTGTTCTAATTTCTTGTTGAAGTTAGGGAGTTTAGTTTGTGTCTTCACTTACCAATTTGTTCAGTAACAAAATTGCGACCATACTGGGGAACATCCTCTTTTGGTCTTTTCTTCTTTTTTTATTTTATCTTTCCTATTTTTGTTGATTTTTCATTCTCTGATTCATTGGGTGATCCATATTGACTCTCAGGTCTTGAAAGTTCATTGAAAAATAATGTCATATGTTCACGTTTTCCTTAATTTTCAGTCATTCTTGCACCCTGCTGTGAAAACCAGTGCGACAATGTCACATTGTGTATTTCCCCTGCCTGCAACGATCCTCGATCATCCCACCGTGTTCTTCTACTGCCTGCAATGATCCTTGATCACCCCACTGCGTTCTTCTGCTGCCTGTGATGATTCCTGAAGAAACGTTTTTGAGCGTCTGTCACTCTTTCTCTTTACCCAGATTTGTGATCATTTCTTGGAATGAATTTTTGGTCATGTTGAATGATTATTCATTACTTGGTTTTCAATTTGTAACTGAATGTGATCATTTCTCAAGTGTTGAGAGTCTTATCATAAGCTTCAAATTTCTATATTCCACTTATTGCTGCAAAGGTATAATCTATGGGTTTCATCCTTGAGTTCTTGTCAGATAAGTTTTTGATGATTGTTTGTGGGTTTTGGAATTTTGTTGATTAGAAGATGATTTTTTATTTCATTAGACAATTGAGTTTTATTGTTTTCACATTTTTGGTTACATTACGATTTAAGTTTGGGGGATTGCGTTGTGAGTGCATTCATTTTCTTGAACAACTTTTTATTTTTGATTCAGATCTTTGTTTGTTGTTTGAAAAGAAAAAGAATTGAAAATTATCTTTCTATTTGTAGTGTTTACAATAATTTTTTTGCATTCAATCTTTGTTTAAAAAGAGAAAATTGGAAAATTTAATAGCTTTGATTCTTTGACATCACGATTGTTTAAAATTGATAGGAATTGTATTTTGCAAATTGTTATATTCATGAAAAGAAAACCCTCTCTCTTATGTAATTAGAGTTCATTGAACAAAAAGATTGCATCTCATCTATCTTTTCATATTGTTGAGTCAAGTTCAAGCACTTAATTAGTTTCATCTCCCCTTCCTTTGTGAGTTAAACAACATCCATTAAAATTAAGCGTAATTTTAAAATCTATCTAGTAACTTTTATTTTCTAGAATTCTTATACACCAACATTAGCTAGGGATAGTGCTTTGGAATAGGTTGTGAGGAATACTCTCCAAAGAATCAAAACAAAAAATAACATCTTGTGATAGGGAGATTTAAATCCACTTACTACATTTTGTCTTGGGAATCCCTTCTAACATAATGGTCAATCACGAAGTCGCATTAAGGACAACAAAGTTACTCACCCTGCTTTGTTGGTCCTAGTGTAGTGAATGCGTGTATTATTGGGGGTCACTTGAGAAGAAAATCCTATGCGGACATTCTCGAGGAGATTTCGGGCATAGATACCCTGCCCTTACATGTATATCAGACCATCGACTACTTCCCCAGGAATCATTGTTGTAATTTCTAACCTTAGTATCCTATCTCTTTAGGAGTTTTACACAAGGTGACTATGGAGGGGCAAGTATTCATGGTACCTGGAATCGACGTTGGCCAAACTCACTCGAGCTCCTTGGAGGTTATACACACGATTATGTGTGGGAGATTTCACCAGGGTGTAAGTCTTTTAAGAAGGTCATCAACGTAACTTTTCCACCCGCTTTATCCTAGCCCCTTCTTGTCTTGATCTCGCAAAATTGGATTTCATCACCAACTAGTGATTTCAAAATAAGAAGGTTTTTTTGTATGCTTGATATATTGATTTTATCAATGAAGCATTGTTTGTTTTCTCTATTTGGCCATAGATGATGCAGGATCATCGTACGCAGCTAGAAAAGCAAGCACAAAGAGGGGGAAAGTTGGAAAAGCACCAACACACATTTTGAAATGTTTTGAATTTGAATGGAAAAGCATTAATGTAATAGCTAGGGGAGCGTATTCGCATTTATGTTTTGGAGGTTGTAAAGAGATCTTGAGCATTGCTCTCATCTGTCGGATATGGAGGCATTTATGTGTATTGAATGTAAGGTAGTTGTAGCTTTTAATTTATGATTTGATAGTTAGAGATGTAGGAGGGAAAACAGAATAATAGACACCCTCGCTTGTATCATTGTATGATTATTATTGAGAAATAGAAAATTATGTAAGTTGTTGAGCTGTAGCAGAGATTTGCAGACAAGAACCCATGTAAAGGAACACTTGAGTTAATATATGAAGCTTTGACTCAATTTTAATGGTGTTATTATGCTTGTTATTTACATCTATTGAATGGTATGTTTACAGTTGTTTTTCTAATTATGCATTTATTTCAATGCTATGTTATCTGTATGATTTCATGTTAAATGTATGAATTATATAAGAGAGGAAGAATGATCTTCAATTGTTTCTCTTCCTGAGAATTCCTGCAAGGAGTTTAGCGAATGTCTGCAAGGTGTGCGTCGACAAAGTTATGAGTTTTATCTCAGAAAGCTCAAGAGAGATACCGTTGTTCTCATATCAATCGAAGTGCAAGGTTATCTCAGAGTCATGCAAAGTGTGAGCATTCTGGGTGAGGTCTTGAATTTTACCAGTCCAAGAGGAATATTGAAAGACGGTTGTTGCAAAGAGTGCACAGAGTCAAAGACCCAAATAACTAGAGGTTATTTGAAATTTCCGTAAGGAGTGCATGCAAAAATCCCTAAGGAGACCCCAGAGGTTATGACAGAATGCTCAGGAAGGGATAGAGCCTTGAAGAGTTCAAGGGAAGGTGAGTGGCGAAGTTACTCAATAGGAAGGAAACTCATATGAGTTGACACCAGAGTGTTCAGCGGAGGGATATCAAAAGATGGAATGGATGGTGGAATCACTTCAAGAAGAAGTGTCGATTTATCGTGGGTCGTTGGATCTCACAGACCAGTGAGAAGATTAAGGCTGAGTGTTTCTTATCACTGATAAGCTCAGGAGGAATAGAGGCCATCAGATTTGGACCAACAAGAGTCGTGGATCTCACGTCCTTGAATTTTACCATTTTAGAATTCGGGAAGTGGAGAGGCTTGTGACTCAGAGTCAAGAGTCGTGAACTGCCAATTCACAAAGTCCCAAAAGAACTAGGATCATCTGATTGTAGGAGAGAATAGAGTCATTGATCTGTGGCAAGGGGTTGTCGTGGTTTTGAATGTCGGAAAAAGGAGTGGTTGCATTGAAAAACATCGATAAGAGGAATCTTGAAGTGTCGAAAAGACTGGGCCCTAGGTTTTAATCAGAGGTCACATTGGAGAAAATTCAAGGGAGGAGTCAAGATCCATTAGCCCTTTCCGGTTTCGGAGATTGAATATTCAATGGGACTTACATCAGGATTCTTGAGTTCGTGAAGTCCGAAATACCCTTTAGGTAAAGGTCATGGTCATAGATGTTGGTCACGTGGGTGAGAGTTGATGCCTTATGTATGTTCGCACAGGCATAACTCATAAGGACTTGTGGATACACACACTTGTGCATGTGTTTTAGTGGGATTTCCTATGGGGAAATTGAAGAGTCAATTTGAATAAGGTGGAATTTTAGAATGATCCTAAGACCGGGAGGTTGCACAGATCCTTCTGAGGTAGGGGTGCTGTGTCAGAGTGGTATCAAAGTGTAGCCTTCGGATTTTCTTTTTGTTTTTTGTGGGGAATAGATTGAAACAATGCCACCAAGAAGGAGAGAGAGACCAATGCCTGGTCTAGCTGTGGAAAGGGAAATGAGAGAACTACGTGCTCGATTGGATGCTATGGAAACAACATAGAGATGGACAGTTGACGCTGGAGATGTCAGTGAAGTCGAAAGTGAAAATGAGGCTAGAGCTGAAGAATAAGTCGCAGCCAAAGGTGTTGCAGAAGAATGTCTATTCAGAGTTGTTGCAAGAATCGGAGCCAGAGAAAAGATGGACATTCCTATGTATGAAGGCAACTTAGATGTTGAAGAGATGCTAGATTGGTTTAGAGCTCTAGACAAATACTTCAACTATGAGGATGTCGAGGAAGATAAGAAGATCAAAAATTTCATCACTAGACTGAAAGGGCATGCAACACTATGGTGGGATGAAATTCAGGATGACAAGCATTGAAAAGGCAAACAAAGAATCAAGAGTTGGGACAGAATGGTCGCAAAAATGAAAGCCAGGTTTATACCCATAGACTACCAGATTAATTTGTTTCGAAGAATGCATAATTTGAGGCAGAAGCTCATGACGGTGAAGGAATACACCGAAGAGTTTTGCAGGATAAACATAATAACAGGTCATCGGGAAAGCGATGATGAGAAAGTTTCCAGATACATGAATGGTCTACGATATGACAATCAAGACGAGATGAGAATGATGGCCATACGAACCGTAGAAGATGCTTATCAAATGGCTCTAAAAGCTGAGGAAAAGCTGAGCCGAAAACAAGGTCAAAGAGGCCAGGGAAGAAGTCAGAGTAGAGGAAACACAATTTCCCAGGACAAAATTCAGAAGTCGAAGGAAGAAGAAAAGAAACCTCATACTCACCCTGAAAGAGGAGGAAGCTCACAGGGGATATAGTATGCTGACCAAAATACTTTTCCTTGAACTAGAGGAAGAGGAAGAGTTAGAATAAGTGAAGTGAAGTTCTTTGTCTGTGGAAAAATCAAACACAAATCCTATGAGTGTCCAGATAGGAAGAAAGAAGGTGGTGAAACTCACATTGCCGAAGCTCAAGGGCGGAATTTTGAGGCAAAAGATGCTGAGGGTGGAAGATCCTTGATGATGCGAAAAGTTCTCTTGAAGCCAGAGAAGGAGACAGAGAACCCAGCTCAAAGAAACAATATGTTTCGTACTTCTTGCAAAACCAAAGACAGGGTATAAAAGGTAATAGTGGATAGTGGAAGAAGACACAATCTAGTATCCATAGAAATGGTGGAGAAACTGGAATTGGATATTGTTACACATCCAATCCCATACAAAGTCTCGTGGTTGTAAAAGGCACATCATGTAACTGTCACTAAACAACGTCTAGTTGAATTTAAGATAGGGGGATATAAGAATGAAATTTTGTGTGATGTTATTCCCATGGATGTTTGTCACCTTTTATTGGGAAGACCGTGGCAGTATGACAAAAATGTTGTTCATGATGGGTGAAAGAACACATACACCTTGGAGAAAAATGGTAGAATGCATATGTTACTACCAATTAGAGACAAGGAGGTGAAAGTAGAATCCAACAATACTATACTTCTCATGAGTGGGAAGGAACTTCTTGATGAATTCAAGAAAGAAGAAGGCATGCAGTTTGCAGTGGTAAGAAAACCTAGAGTCATCTTAACAAGTACCAAGATAGATGATCTACTTGAGTAAATTTAGGAACTACTGGAGGAGTTTGTTGATATCGTAGTGGACGAATTACCTTGTTTGTTGCCACCTAACAGAGGCCTAAGCCATCACATTGATCTTATACCTAGAGTGAGTTTACCAAACAAAGCAACATACAAATTGACAGTGTAGAAAAATGAAGAAGTTAAGAAGCAAGTCCAGGATTTGATGGACAAAGGATTGGTTAGAGAAAGTTTGAGTCCATGCGTTATACCTACAATGTTAAACCCAAAGAAATATGGTGGATGGAGAATGTGTATGGATTCGAGAGATATAAACAAAATCACCATCTGGTATAGATTTCCTTTACCCAGGATGGATGACTTGATGGATTTCTTGAGTGGAGCAAAGTTTTTTTCAAAAAATGATTTGAAAAGAAGATATCATCATATTAGAATGAGGGAAGGTGATGGATTGAAGAAAAAATTCAAGATGAATGAAGGATTGTATGAATGGCTTGTCATGCCATTTGGTTTGACAAATTCACCCAGTACTTTCATGAGGTTGATGAACGAAGTCTTGAAATATTTCATAGGAAAGTTTGTAATCGTATATATTGATGATATATTGATCTTCAGTAAGACTGAAGAAGAACATCTGAAGCATTTAGCTGCAGTAATGAGAAGGTTACAGTAAGAGAAATTGCTGATAAATTTGAAGAAGTCATCTTTCATGAAGACAAAATGCATTTATTTGGGGTTTGTAATATCTTCAAATGAGTTGAACATGGATTCGGAGAAGGTAAAATCAATCAGAGATTGGGCATCACCAAATAGTATCTTTAAAGTTTGGAGCTTCCATGGATTGGCTAGTTTTTACAGGAAGTTCATTAGAAATTTTAGTGCGATATGTGCATCGATGATGGACATAGTCAAGAAAAGACACAAATATTTTCATTGGACAGAGGAAGCAGAGAAGAGTTTGATGTTGCTGAAGGAAAAGATAACTGGACAACCAGTTCTGTTTTTTCCAGATTTCAGCAAGACATTTCAAGTCAAGTGTGATGCAAGTGGATTTGTGATTAGAGTAGTCTTGAGCCAAGACAACAGGACGATTGCATACTTCAGTGAAAAACTGAATGATGCAAAGATGAAATATTCCACGTATGACAAGGATTTTTATGCAGTCATACAGGCGTTGAAAAAATGGAGACATTACTTGGTTCCAAAAGAGTTTGTCTTGTATAGCGATGACCATGCTTTACAATTCATAACACAACAGGAGAAATTGAAACATAAGCATGCAAAATGGGTTTGTTAAGAACCAAACATCAATATGGCATATAAAAACCTCAGGAAAAGTACTCAACGCCTTGAAAAAGAGATAATTTCAGATAATAAGCCTCTTCGAGGGGGAAACCTCCTTTTACCCCACTTAAATGTTCAAGTACAAGATGA
>ML777589.1:695851-736073 GCA_009831015.1 Picea engelmannii | reverse complement strand
GACATAATTAAAATAACATTACTAATCTAAATTACAACTAATGGCCTAAAGCCACCATAAATAAAATAGTATTACTAATCTAATATGCCCCAATTAAGGGGTAATGAGCCAATATTAGGGCTTAACAGGGTTGAATATATGAATAATTTTAATTTTGTTATAAAGCATATTTCTGGAATTGCTAACAAAGTTGTTGATGCTTTGATAAGGAAATGTTTGATTCTGCAGGAGTTCATGAATTTTTCAAGCCAGAGGAGTATGATGCAGGAGCATCGTACTCAGCCAGCAAGGCAAGCACAAAGAGGAGGACAGCTGGAAAAGCACCAACACACATTTTGAAATGTTTTGAATTTGAATGGAAAAGCATTAATGTAATAGCTAGGGGAGCGTATTTGCATTTATGATTTGGAGGTTGTAAATAGATCTTGAGAATTGCTCTCATCTTTCGGATATGGAGGCATTTATGTGTATTGAATGTAAGGTAGTTGTAGATTTTAATTTATGATTTGATAGTTAGAGTTGTAGGAGGGAAAACTGAATAATAGACACCCTCACTTGTATCACTGTATGATTATTATTGAGAAATAGAAAATTATGCAAGTTGTTGAGCTATAGCAAAGAGTTGTAAAGAAGAACCCATGTACAAGAACACTTGAGTTAATATATGAATCTTTGACTCAATTTTCATGGTGTTATTATGCTTGTTGTTTACATCTGTTGAATGGTATGTTTATAGTTGTTTTTCTGACTATGCATTTATTTCAATGCCATGTTATCTATATGATTTCATGTTAAATGTATGAAGTCTATAAGAGAGGAAGAATGAGTTTCAATTGTTTCTCTTCCTGAGAATTCCTGCAAGGATTGCAGCAAACGTCCGCAAGGTGTGCATCGATGAAGTTCTAAGTTTTATCTCAGAAATCTTAGGAGAGATACCATTGTTCTCATATCAATTGAAGTGGAAGGTTAGCTCAGAGATGTGCAAGGTGTGTGCAGGCTGGGTGAGGTCTTGGATTTTACCAATCCAAGAGGAATATTTAAAGATAGTTGTTGCAAAGAGTGCACAGATTCGAAGACCCAAATAACCAGAGGTTATTTGAAATTTCCACAAGGAGTGCATGTAGAAATCACTAAGGAGACCCCTGAGGTTATGACAGAAATCTTAGGAAGGGATAGAACCTTGAAGATTTCAAGGGAAGGTGAGTGGTGAAGTTACTCAATAGGAAGGAAACTCAGACAAGTTGACTCTAGAGCGTTCAACGGAGGAGTATCAAAAGCTAGAACAGATGGTGGAATCACTTCAAGAAGAAGTGTCGATTTACCATGGGTCATTGGATCTCACAGACTAGCAAGAAGATTAAGGTTGAGTATTTCTTAGCACTCATAAGCTCGGGAGGAATAGAGGCTGTCAGATACAGATCAACAAGAGTTGTGGATCTCACTTCCTTGAATTTCATCATTTTAGAATTCGGGAAGTGGAGAGGGTTGTGACTCAGAGTTGAGAGTCGTGAACTATCGATTCATGAAGTCCTGAAAAAACTAGGACCGTCTTATCGTAGGAGATATCAGAGTCATTGATCCATGGCAAGGGGTCGTCGTGGTTTTGAAAGTTAGAAAAAGGAGTGGTTGCATTGAAAAACATCGATAAGAGAAATCCCAAAGTGTCGAAAAGACTAGGCCCCAAGTTTTAATCAGAGGTCACATCAGAGAAAAGTCAAGGGAGGATTCAAGATCCGTTAGCCCTTTCAGATTTCGGATATTGAAGAGTCAAGGGGACTCACATCAGGATTCACGAGGTTGTGAAGTCTGAAATACCCTTTCGGTAAAGGTTGTGGTCATAGTTGTTGGACACGTGGGTGAGAGTTAGTGCCTTGTGTATGTTCGCACATTCATAACTCATAAGGACCTATGGATACATAGACTTGTGCGTGTGTTTTAGTGGGATTTCCTATGGGGAAATCGAAGAGTCAATTTGACTCAGGTGAAATTTTAGAACGATCGTAAGACTGGGAGGTCGCGCAGATCCTGCTGAGGTAGGGGTGCTACGTCAATAGATATTTTTTAATCTTTATTAGGCGTGGCCAACATTAGTGCTCATCGTTCATGTAGGATGCAAGGATTGCCTCTGGAAGAACCAGAATAATATGCTCCCTTGCTTCATAATTCACCAGAGGTTCCTTTTCCTGAAGACACATTCAATAACATCATATCTTATGAGATCAGGATTTCTACTCCCTTGGTCGAATTATCACTCCCTTTAAATCCATTGTTGAATTTTCTTCAAGACCCTGTTCTGCTCTAAATAAACTCTTTAGGAGATGTTGTTGTTGAAGAATATACTAGAATTCCTTTGGGACCTTTCATAGAGTCTGGTTTGGATGATCCACCATTTCATAGTGAATCATTTAGAACCCTGGTTCAAACTTCTAGAATTTTTAATCCTAGTTCAATCCCAGTCTATTCTTTTTGGAGGACTCTCTCGAGACATGATATTTTTGATAAACTAAGTATGGATCCAAACCAAGATACCTCATCGCACATACATGTTACTTATACTTCTTATATAGTACCTCTGAATAAGTTTACTGGAATGACAAGTAATGTTGTTATGGTTTCAGACCCGTTGTTGATTGGTACACATACAATTCTTCCTCTCCAATTCACTAGCTCTACCACAATCCCACAAGTTGCACCTTTTTCTACTGGAAGTTCGGGAACAATTCAAGCTCCTATTGGAACACCACTTCTTCTTAGATCAAATCCATTACATCCACCTGGGTATAATTCTCTTAGTATTTCTATTCCTAATCCTACCCAAGGTCCATCTGGAGGACCTAGTCTTTTTATTCCACCTGGGTATAATGTTGCTAGCAGTTTCATCCCTACTCCTACTCAAGTTTTATCCGGGGGGCCTAGTCTTCCTCCACCACTTGGAGTATCTATTCATCCTAGCCCAAGTAGATCCAATTTACTTAGAGGCACAAGTCATTATGTTACTTCTGGTTATCAACTTCCTGTTGGAGGTCAACCCCAAGTTGGGGATCACAACCCATTTTATGGGAAGTATACGCCTGTATTACAAACCCAACCTTGGAATTTTCCTTTCCAAGGCAATCAAAAACTTCCTGGGGGGAAAAATCCTCAATCAAATTATTTTGTACCCTCTAATCTCAGACATCCTTATCTAGGCACTGTAAATCCTACCTGGGGTTAGGATTCCCAATCTTATGGTCCTTTCCAAGGTGGCATGCCCAATCAACAATCTAATGTTGGCTACTTGACTCAAAATCCTCCTCAACCAAATTTGACTGGACTCTCTAACTATTTACAAACATATTATGGTACTATTGGTATACCTACGATGTTACCTCCCCAAAATTATCAGTTTCCTCAAGTTAACAGAAAATTATCGTTTCTAGCTACTTTGGATTTACCAGATTTGTCTCAAATTTGGATTGATCCTATCTTACATTATCTTTTTTGGCTGGTTATACCTGCTAAAATGTCGTCGAACATTCCAAAGTTTGGCAGTAGATTAGGAGAGGATCCAAACAATCATGTCATGACTTTTCATCTTTGGTGTTCATCCAACTCCTTGATGGATGACTCCATATGACTACAACTTTTCCAATGCACTTTTACGGGTTCGGCTTCCAAATGGTACATCAAATTGCCTATAGGTTTCTTTAATTATTTCAACACCTTAGGCATGGCCTTCTTAACACATTACCAACTACTGATATTGTATGAGATAGGAACAAAATTTTTAAGTTCATTTAAACAATCCTCTTCTATTCACATCTCTCATCATATTCATGAATGGAGGAGGAGATGATGATTAATAAAAGTTCCTCTTCTTGATTATTTGTTGGATGATGTTGGCCCTCGACCATGTTTTGGGGAAACTTGGTCAGTTTTTTCCCACTTTTGGACTTCAACACATTGGTCGAAGAAGGACTGCCCAGGAGGAGCTGAGATCGTGGATCTCACCTATTTTGAGGGTTATGTGGACCTAAAAAGGGGTCCTCTAGGGTTTTGTAACAGTTTTATGGGATGTCGACCCATGGGTTTTCCCCATGTTTAGGCCTTATTGTAAGGGTTTGTAAAGTATAAATAAAGGGGAATGTATTATAGAAGTAGCACAGTGCAAGTAGTTCTGTGTGAAATAGTAGTTCTTTGTGAGGAAGAATGTATGTGGTTGAGGCTTTGTGCTCGACAGTGATTTTGTAGAAGGTGCTAAGTGCTGTGATAAGAGATTGTGTCTCTGTGCATTTGACCTATTTTTGTAAGGTAAAGAAGGAGGATCCAAGGCTTAGTGCCCAGATCTCCTTTCTTGTGCGAATTTCAAATATGTGGCTTAGTGCACAAGAGTGGTTGGATGTAAGATATTGGAGAATAATAAAGACACGAAGTGGTTTGTGTATGTAGCCCCACCCTAGGGTGAACCAAGTATATCTAGTGTATCATTATTTTCTTTGTGCAGTGTCTTTTTGTTATGCATTTTCTTAGTGCTTTCATTATGATGTGTAATGCATAGATACTTTGTTACTTAAGTACTTTACTTATGTTAAAGGGTAAATGAATACTAGATCTGACTCACAGTGCTAAGTGTTTAGCGTGCATAATCACTTGTTGTTACTGTGCTAGATCTATCTTGATTATGCTCTACGATGTTAATGAGATTAATAAACTAATACATGTTCACTTCCTAAGTGTTAACATAATATTCTACGAAGTGATATTATCACATATTCATGTCCCATCCTGGTTACAAACACCTGTGTCATGTAACCTCTCCTGCTTCTACCTCAGGTGAGACTTCGCCTGCTTCACAGTTGTTTCCGAAAGGGCCGATAGTCAAGGTTTTGCTGGCGTGTTGTTAAGCGTTGAACCCTGGGTCTACCTTGTGCCAACAAATGGTTCTATTGTCGGGACCTAAAACTGTGATTGCTAGGAACTGAAGTAAAGAAGAAGAGAAGCTCTATGTGTAGGTCCGCTACTGAAGTGCGCAGTACTCTACTTGACTTATGAAGCCTTGTGCCAAGAAAGTAATTTTTTCTAAAGAAAAGAGGTAAGTTCCTAAAAGAGGTAATATTTGTGCTTTGGTAAGAGAAAGATAAGTGAACATGTTTGGTTTGAAAGAATGAATCTAAGTATGTTTAATAGATTATTTCCTAGTCTGAAGTCTAGGGCATAGTTGAAAGAAAGATTTGATTTGAGTAAATTTAATGAAGAAAAATATGTTATCCCTATGCATAGAAAGAGTTTTTGGACTAATAAGTGGATGCAAGAACCTAGAAAGAATTTTTGCAGATTGCAGGTCCAACACTATGATCCTAGTGGAAGTGCATAGTACAGAAAAGATTGGGGGACATTTAAGAGAAAAAGATGATTTCCTTTGTGTTATAATTGCAAAAGGTCAGGACATATTGCTAAGGAATGCCCTGGGGTAGGCCCTATTTGTCTTTTTTGTAAGGTTGTTGGTCATGAGGTTGAGGATTGTCCAAGGATTATTGCTAAAGTTGAAGGCAGGGACATAAGACAAGAAAATTATGAAAAGAGTCAAGAGACTAAGGGTATGTTATAAAGTCATGAAAAGAAAAGGTCAGAGGAAGCTCAGACTATGTTATTACAGTTGGAAGAAACGATGGATGGTTGTAAAGATGTAAGTTTAACAGAAATATTGAAAGCAAAACAACGCATAAGTGCAAGAATAAAAGACTTCGACATAGACTTTATAGTCTTGGATGAAGAAACACACGTGAATATTATGAGAGAAGAAACTTGGAAAATTTTGGGAAAGCCTAATGTGGTACCTTCTTTGGGAAGGATAGGCTTGTTTAAGGGCATGATGATAACTTTATGTGGAAGAGTAACTACTATACCTATCATTGTTCATGGAACATTGACTGAAGAAGAATTTGAAGTTATTAAGTTTGTTGAGGACAACACTCCTTTCCCACTTTTGTTAGGTAAGACTTGGATTGAGAAGGATCAGATCAGAAAGAAAGAAGCTACAGAAAAGAAAAATAAATAATTAAGGGATTTCATAGCTAGGAAAGTAGACCAACTAATAGAAGAACGAGAAGATAAGTCAAAGCAATAGAGAAAAGTAATAATGCAGGAGGGACATAAAGGAAAATAATTAGATATTGAGGTTGAAATAATGCAAGAAGGCTTGAAGAACCAATCTATCCAAGAGAGAAATGTGGACACTCAGGAAGTGTTAAGAGAAGGGATATTAACTTCAGAACCTTTGAGGGTACATCGACAGTGTGAAGCCACTACGCTAGGGGAAGATAAGAATAAGAATGGAAAGAGGATTCCATAATCAATTAAAGAAACTCAGATAACAGGAAAGAAGGCAAGGAATATCAATAGAAAGAAGGCTAAGTTGGAAAAGCTACAAGAAATTATGAAAACCAGATGGAAGACTTTGTAGACTGGAACCTCGGAGGAGGCAGGTTCGCAAGGTTTGAGGCTTGTTGGAACAACAGGTCCGCACATATTTGGACTTCATCCTGGTGAAGTTATCTAACCATTAGGGGAACCCTGACCATTACAATGATGCTCCAGAATGATTAGGAAACAAATTTATGGGTTTATGGAATTCTTTTGGATGTTGAGACTGTTCCTTAACGACTAGATTTATAGTAATAGAAGAATTTTACTATCCATTGGAAGATCCGTCACCTCATCCCACTTATTTAACTCATCGATGGTGGCACTGGGACCACTTTTTTCTACCCGTGACTGACTGATCTAAGTTTAGAATTGTCCAAGTGTCGATTTGTGCTACCTATTGTTATCTGATAGTATACACTGCCTGTTTATTTGTCTACCCGTTGTCTGTTAAAAGATAGAATGTTGAGAGAACCTAGCAATTTGGAGAAGTTTGTCGAGGAAGTTATTAGTAAAATAATGGCCGACAGACCTATATCCGAAGGTATCTAGGCATCATTGACTAGGGGACTGTACGCTTCCCCTTCAAACGGATGGTGTTCCATCTGCATGAACCCCATAACTGAACATAGAAGTAAGAACTGTGGTGATATGGCTAACGCGAAGCAGATCCTGTCGATCTTGCCTGAATATATTCCACCTCTAGCCAGTGTTCTTAACCATGATAGTATCCCTCATGATTTTAAGTACTCTATGTTCACTGCATACATTCTGAAAGGAATTCACATAGTAGGAAGTCAGTTAGGGCATATCCCGTTGTTGAAGCACAACGACTTCAACTTAGGAGACCATAAGAAATGTCCCATGCTAGCTCCTCACCGTTACTTAATGAAGACAACCATAAATAAACCTCACCTTATCTTGCAGCGATGGATTAAGGGGTTTCCACAATCAACCGTATTGAACGTGATGAAGATTCTGCATTTTGGCCACCACCAGGAGGTTAATTCTTGCATTAAAATCCTTCTGTTGTGCTATCATGGTAGATATCTATGGCTCGACAGAAGAATTACTATGGATCTAACGTTGATCGACCAGATCAAAAGTTTAATTTTTAAGGGTCCTGACCCACATCAGTTTTATCCAGGGAATACCTCAAACCGTTCTTTAGCACAACGCATCAAAGAATCCTATGGAGAGATAGAAAAGGGGAAGTGAGGTTACAAGGTAGCCTCCATACAAGATGGCGTAGTGTGCCTTTCTTGTCAACTCTTAGCTGGAAAGCTAGTGAGGAAGAACCGCCCCACACAGGTCACTGGGTTCGTGGTGGACCTTGCAGTAAAGTGTGTGGAGGGCATGCAAATGAACTAGGTGAACTACCTCATCAATGATCTAGAAAAGGATTTCCGCGAAGCCCAGGACTTATGATATGAGTTCCACTACAGTTGGTTGATCATATTGATCACAATTATGGCTTGGTAGATGCCTGAAGGAGCCACTTTCCCAGTTTTATTGGATAAATCTATAGGTGCAAACACTAACTAATCTCCCTAGATCCACCTATATCTAGAACAAAGCACACCAGAACATGACRCTTTCATTAAGTTTTAAATATTGAATTTACTAACTAAAGAGGGATAGGTGACATACTATTTAAATGCCTCTTCCTCTCACTATTTCCATCCTAACTCCATTCCAACACTCATACAATGATTATCCCTCAAAAGAATGCAACCAACCAAAGTGATAGTAATAGCATAAACTCAATATAAACCTATGTATGTGATCAAGGAATCATACAATAAAACACAACAATCTTTATAGGAAAGAATCATATTACTGTATCATATTAAATGTGAAAGAGAGATTACAACCATGGCCTTCATGTCGTAAGGTCCCTTCCAACTGTCCTTCGTTCCCCACACATTTCCACTCCAAGAATTCTGAGAGCATAGATCTGATAATATTCACAATCTATCTTGACAAAGTGGCTCATCTAGCCAAGCTAACAATCTCCAAAGCTCAATCCAATCCAAGTTAATCCCAAAAGCCAAAGCTCCAAACTCCAAAGATAACTTTCTCCATGAGAGATCCTCCCCTTTTATAAGCTGAAGAGGATAAGGTGATGAGGTTAGGATGATCCCACCAAATCATGAAAGTGAGTAAGATCCTAACCATTTAGATGCCACCTCACCATGGAAGTTTCTCCTTCTAGAAGCATCAAGAATATGCTTGTTTTTCCCACGTATGAGCATTCTCGCACCCTACTTATAGAGAAACCTGCGAACCTCTCACAACCCAGCTAAGGTGCAACATGTGAAAATCAAGCATTCTCGCACCCTAGCCATAGTGCAACATGTGAAAATCCTCTTTAATATGGTTTTTACAAACGGAAATGCAACTTCTTTTCTCAGGAAAAGTTCTTCTCCCTTCTTTCTTTAGGAACTCGGGCCATTGACCCTTCTAAAGACTACATATAGGTTTACATCATTAATGGTCATAGGGATGATGAATATAATGTGTAACAAAGATCCCCCCAAAGTATGAAGTGAGAACAGAGTGATAGCTGAAATACTTTGTCGAGTGTGTGTAGGGAACAAGGAACAGGCGGTTGGAAACCCGCCAATAAACAAGGAAGTACAGTATAATAATATATCATCACTGAGGTAGGCATTCCCATACTCAGAATACAAATGACTCAAATCATAAATGTCGACATGCAAAGATCCATGTCAAGTAAGACAAGGCCATGGCCACCAAACATACACCATGGATCCATGCCATTATGAATCAAATATGAACATAGCCACCAAAAAATACACTGTGGATCTATGTGTTAAAGACTCAAAATTGAACATAGCCATGAGGCATACAATGTGGATCTATGAAACAGTACAAACTGAATATACTCCAACGCAACCTGAATCTGTTAGAAAAGATTCAGGGTCTTCATCTCTATCACTCTATAGTACGAATCTAACCATGCGAATACATGTGCTGAAGTCGAACATGTTAGAAACCAATTGATTACCGATCATTAGTGTATACCATTAACAAGTGTGATGGAAATCACCATTAATGTCAATGAATCCCAAGATACACTAGTATAATCCAACGAATGTGAATTAATGAGCTGAAATCGAACACTCGGCGGAATCTCCCAATTAGGGGTCAATAATGAAAAACCACTATCGAAAGTGAGGAAAATTTCCATTGAGGCATGCAAGTTCCAAGGTAACATATAGTTTCTAAGTCTAATTCATAGATAATGAATTGAAGTCGATAGGAAAAGACACGTCATAGGAGGGCCTTAATGTATCCCCCATCATTGACACGAAACGGGTCAAAAGATTTGAGGTAGATCAAAGTAACAAGTGCTTTAGGACTGACTTAGGGATGGTTGATGCAATAGAAGGCTTATAGACTACAGAAATGGCCAATGCAATAGAAGGATTTTTAGGTTGAACATCGCTTTTGAACATATTGACGATACAACAACTGTCTTGGAAACACTGACTCAACAACAGGGATCACAAACCAATTTGTAATATTATAAAGGAGTATGATAAGGAGACAAGTAGATTTTCCAACCTAGACACAAAGCAAGTGAAAGGGTGTCATATTCAAAAGTGACTCTTCCATAGAATACAATTTTAGACACATTTCTTTCCCAATTTCCCCCCCACCATTTCTGGCGAGTACCTCTTTATTTTTACACAAGCTTGAGGAGGATAACATATGATTGAAATGTAAGCTCATCCTTTGGATGAGTCCCTCAGAGTATGTTTAATGAACCCTAGGAAGGAGTGGTTCAGTCCCATAAGGGCCTTTCGATGTTTGGTCAACGAGTCCAAAGATAGAAAATTCGGGGGTTTTTCATGTTTTGAGAGTCTGAAAAACACTTAAAGAGAACTCTCCCAGTTCCCTTTTCGTAAATTAGTTCGACAAGACCAAAAAAGTGATAAACTATCACCCATCGAACATTTTCTTTAAATACTTTTATGAGCGTGAAAAGAACAAGATCGCTTGACAATCTTTTCATTTTTATGGAGAGTGAAAAGAGCTTAAAGGATACTCCCTAATTTTTGTTGTTTTCGTGTTACCATGACGAGTACAAAAAGAAAACAAAAGTATACTCGGTTACATTCTCATTGATTTACGAGCACGAGAAAGAACAAATACTAAGCTCGGTAACTTATTCTCATGTATTTACGAGCATGAGAAAGAACAAAGACTAAGCTCGGGATTGTTTTCATTTTTACACAATCTTTAAAACAAAACAAAACTATTCTCGGGATAGATTTTATTTTTACACAATCTTAAAAACTAAACAAAATTATGCTTGGATCTGGTTTCATTTTTACACAAGATTGAACCATAAGAAACTATGCTTGAGGTAGCTAGTTTCATTTTTACACAAGCTTGAACCATAAAAAACTATGCTTGAGGTAGGTGGTTTCATTTTTATACAAGCTTGAACCAAAGTAAAAACTATGCTTGAACTTCCCAACGCATTATCCAGGGATGGTTGGTACTTAGCCCCCAGCTTAAGAAGCTAGCAGCTCAACTTTAGCATGAAGTCCTGAGGCTGAGGGAAATGCCCCCCAAGCTTCGTTTCATCCAACTGCAAAGGAGAATGAAATGAAGCTTCAAATACTAGACGAAGGACTTGACCCAAATAGAGAGGGGGAAAACTATTTCATTTTTTACGAGCTTGACACAGAAACAAGAACTATGCTCGTAACCTCTGTTTCATTTTTTAATGAGCTTGACACAAAAATAGGAACTATGCTTGTGACCTCCGTTTCATTTTTTAGCGAGGTTTCCACAAAGATGCAAAAAATATCCTCATAGCTGGTTTCATTTTTTAACGAGCTTGAAATCAGAAAACCATGCTCAAGGTTGGTTTCATTTTTAAATGAGATTGAAATCAGAAAAGCATGCTCATAACCCTTCTTGATCATGGTTTCCAAGAGGACAATGCTCTGGAAGGACACCATCTCAAAGGGAAAAACTCGGTCATGGCTTCCAAGAGATCTTCACTCGACAGAAGAACCACACTCTGGAAGGATACCATTTCGAGGGTCGATATTGGGGTAAGGAGATCAAGCTGTAAAATCCTGATCGAAGAGATCACCATGTCAACTACTAGATCTAAATCATCATAAGTTGAATTCATGGGAGGCAACGCCACATAATTTACATGTGGTGGTGGTGATACTGTATGCATATAAGAACCGTTTAGGGAGGAAATCCAGTCAGGACCAATGAATGAAAGTTGATCAATAGTCATAATTATTCCATCTTGAGGGAAAGATATCACGCGAAAGAGAGTGGACACAATAACTTTCATGGCATAGACATAATCCCACCCAAGGCGTAAAGAAAAATCCAAGGGATCTTGGACCACCATGACATCAATAAAAACATTTTTCCCTCCCAAAGTTACAGGAAACTAAGGAAGGATCCCTAAAGGTTGACTGGTTCTTCTGTTAAAAGTTAACAGATTTTGCATAACCGGGGCAAGCTGAGGACAACCCAAATATTGCCAAGCAAAAGAGGAAAAAATACTAACGGATGCACCTTCATCTATCAACATCTGAGGAACGTCCTGACTATAAACTTGCACTGTAATATGGAAAGAAATGTGAGAGGGAAGATGAGTTCCAGTTAGCACACCCTAATACAAATAGATGGCCTCATTACTTGGAGGGGGTTCCACAGGAGAAGGAGGAATACCCTTTGGCACGACAAAGTCTGTATCAACGAGAAAAATGTGAGTAGTATCGGGTTTACTCTCTAATGGGAGAGTAGGATCGACTAATGACGAGATTGGATCAACCGCTTGGATTTCATTCTCCAAGGGGAGAATGGGGTCGACAGGTGGAAATGTATCGACCACTTGGGTGACACTCTCTAATGTAAGAGTGGGATCGACCGAGGATGGGATCAGATCGACCGCTTTAGATTTACTCTCTGAGGGAAGAGTGGAATTCACTAAGGATGGTATCGGATCAACCACTTTGTCAACGGGTTCAACTAAGGACGTGACCAGATTGATGACATGATCAACCAGATTGACTGGTGAAGGGACCGGAGTGGTCATTTCATCAACTATAGGGGGATTGAGGGAAAGCTTACGGTAAGCAGCTGGAAATTAAGGCTGTGAAATAGTCATGTCTTCCAGTAATTTTGAGGCTTCATCCATACAAGAATAAAGGCGAGTGAGATGAATCGCTTTGCATAACATACATGGGAACTTGACTCTACTTTTCTTCTTCCCAATCGTATCATGACTGGTTGATGGGGAGTCGTCAGCATGTTGTTCAGAGGATGATGACATGGACTAGAAAAGAGATGTAGACCATGCTTCTATAACCTTGGATAGAAAAGGGGAATATTTAAAAATATGGCTACCCTTACAAAGCCTGCAAGGGTACTTGGGCTTACAGGTTGTTTGGGTGATCTTGAAATCATCAACACTCCCATCACGAGTAACTGTAACTGGTTGTTTTCCAACATGTTTGACAGTGGTTGGAGGTTTTGACCCTTGTTTATCTTTCTTCTTCTTAATCTTTCTTTTCTTCTTCTTCTTATTCACCAGGTTACTAGCTTCAGAACTTTCACTCGATGAAGAAGATGAAACGGAAGGAGACCTTGCAAGAGAAGAAGGAAAAGAAGACCTTACTGGTGAAGAAGGTGAACGATCAACATGAGGTTGATGCTCTTGGGGGAAAGTGCTTGTGACTGAAGCACTAACTGCATTCGGGATTACCTAAGTGGAAAACAACCATACCGACAATCTAATCGTGAGACCTGGAAGGCTCAAAGTAGTGATGTGAGGGGGACCAATGCTTCCGTAAGAAGGAAAAATAAAAGGTTCCCTTGGAAAAGGGGTTCCTTCATTGGTCGTTCTGGGAACTGACGCCATTAAAAAAAAAATCCAACCTAGAGTCTACTAGGGAAAACAAACAACACATGCTAAAAATCTAGTAAGCAAGCAAGAAAACAAAACCTTCTCACAATGAGCACACTAATTGGTGATGAAATCCAACATCGCAGGAACAAAGTAAGAAGGCGTTGAGATAGAGCGGTTGGAAAAGTTACGTTGACGACCTGCTTAAAGGAATTACACTCTGGTGCAAGCTCCCACACATAATCGTGGGTATACCCTGCAAGTAGCCCGAGTGAGTTTGGCCAACGTCGATTCTAGGTACCGTGAAGACTTTCCCCTCCATAATCACCTCGTGTAAATAACCTAGAGAGATAGGCAACTAAGGTTACCAATTACTACAATGATTCCTAGGGAAACAGTCGACAGTTTGATCCATGTGTAAAGGCAGGGTATCTAGCCCAAAATCAACTCAAAAGGCTTCCACTCATAAATGTGGGTATACCTTCAAGCGACCCCCATAATACGCGCAATCTCTACACCAAGACCAACAAAGAAGGGTGAGTAACTATGCCAGTCTTAATGCGACCTCGTGATTGACCCTTGTGTGAGAAGGGCTTCCCAGGACAAAATGTGGTAAGTGGATTTAACTCTCCCTATCACAAGATACTATGTTTGTTTGTAGCTTTGGAAAGTTATCTTTCACACCTATTCCAAAGCCCTACAACTAATCTAGTGTAGGTTTGCTACCAGAAAATATAAAAATGTCTAATCAATTTTTATAAGCACTTTATTTTTAAGGTTGTTGTTACTCAAAAGGAATATGGCATGGACAATATGGTGTTTTGAACGACTCAAAAGTTATGAAAAGAGATGAACATGCAATCTTTTCATTTTGATGAGAGCTACGCTACAAGAATGAGAAAATGTTTATCATTCCCAGATGCACAATGTCCCAAAATCTTAAAACTCATCAATATGAATATTCTAGAGAAATGAAGAAAAAATACTATACACCAATGCACGATTCATGGACAAGATAAAAAAATTCCAAGAATCATGCAATTCTGCTACTTAAAATGCAAGGATGCCCCCAATCTAATATAAAGAAATAAATTAAATCTTTCTGTTTCAAAAACTTCACTAAAAGCAATAATGAACTTTCTTAAAACAAAGAAACCCAAACTAAAAGTTTTCTTTTAAAGAAAACTATTCAGAAGAAATATGATCTTTCCCTAAACAATCCTAAATAAAACACACGCTTTGTAATTGAAAGACACTCAAAGAAAGAGACTAATCCTTCAAAACCAAACAAAGCAAAGATGGCTAAAAGAAATTCAAAGAATGTCAAGCAAACTGTAAACAAATCAATATAGGCTCCAAAATTTCAATCCAATTGATCAAAGAAAAACTGGGCATCAAAATATAGGAAATCCTAATTCCAAACAAAAATTTCAAATGGGTTCGCAGCCTAAGTATAGGGTGTAGTGTGAAAATAAATGGAGTTCGCAGGCTGGGCATAGGTAGGGTGCGAACATGTCGCACTAGATTACATAGTAGGGTGAAAAACTGAGAGGTTTTCGTAGGCTGTAGACCAACACAATGCGAGACTTCTTGAAATCAAAGATAATTTGGAAAAGGACAAAAGAGTCTAAGTGAACTTTCAGATCCAGAGAGTCTGGATGGATCTCCCACAGACTCAGAGACCAGAAAAAAATAAATCAAAGAAAGGGAAACTAGACTAACTAGGAAACAATCTGTTCCCTAGTTGAGTCACCAATTTTTTTATTGGATAAATTGGTAGGTGTGGACACTAACTGATCTCCCTAGATCCACCTAGATCTAGAACAAAACACACCAGAACATGACGCTTTCCTTAAGTTTTAAATATTGAATTTACTAACTAAAGAGGGATAGGTGACATACCATTTAAACGCTGCTTCCTCTCGCCATTGCCATCCTAAATCCATTCCAACACTCATACAATGATGATCCTACAAAATAACACAACCAACCAAAGTGATAGTAATAGCATAAACTCAATATAAACCTATGTATGTGATAAAGGAATCATACAATAAAACACAACAAGATTTCTAGGAAAGAATCATATTACTGTATCATATTAAATGTGAAAGAGAGATTACAACCATGGCCTTGATGTCATAAGGTCCCTTCCAATTGTCCTTCGTTCCCCACAAACTTCCACTCCAAGAATTCTGAGAGAATAGATCTGATAATATTCACAATCTATCTTGACAAAGTGGCTCATCTAGCCAAGCTAACAATCTCCAAAGCTCAATCCAATCCAAGGTAATCCCAAAAGCCAAAGCTCCAAACTCCAAAGCTAACTTTCTCCATGAGAGATCCTCTCCTTTTATAAGCTGAAGAGGATAAGGTGAGGATGTTAGGATGATCCCACCAAACCATGAAAGCGAGTAATATCCAAACCATTCGGATGCCACCTCACCATGGAAGTTTCTCCTTCTAGAAGCATCGAGAAGATGCTCATTTTTCCCACGTATGAGAATTTTCAGAACCTACTTATAGTGAAACCTATGAACCTCTCGTAACCTAGCTAACGTGTATCCTACGAGAATCAGACATTCTCACTCCCTATCCATAGTGCAACATGCGAAAATCCTCTTTAAAAGGGTTTTTACAAAGGGAAATGCAACTTCTTTTCTCAGGAAAAGTTCTTCTCCCTTCTTTCTTCAGGAACTCAGGCCACTGACCCCTCTGAAGACTACAGACAAATTTACATCATTAACTGTCATAGGGATGATGAAAATAATGTGTTACACCTAGAGATTGAATCTATGGAGCCCTTGACTACTCAGTTTTCCATTCTATGGTATACCAATGACATGACGAAGCAGTGGAAATCTAATGTTGTCTTTCACGAATATTATAAGCAGTTGAAATTCACCATTGAATCATTCCTGTGTATGACACTGTGTACCCTGCATCAGTTCTGGCCCATAGCGAAGTTCCACACTGATCCCCACTTCATTTACATCAGCGCGCGAATAGATGAGCACCACAAAAAATTGCAGTCATACTATAAGCTCATTGATGAAGATATGGAACAGATTACAAAGGAATGGCCAAAATAATTTCTTGTACCTACCACTGATGTAGATTTATCTAACATTGACACTATAGGAAGCCCGATAGTTATATGAGTTGAACATTTCGGACAATCCAGTGGGACAAAGAAGAATAAAAAGTAGGTTGAAGTCCAGGACATGGAGAGTGATGAAGAGGACAAAACTTCTAGAGATAACAGGTCTGGCTCGCTAGGAGGAGGAGAAGACATAGAAGAAGGAAAGGGAGGAGGATATGAAGGAGAAGAAGAGAAAGGAGGAGGTGAAGCTACACCACCTGAAGATCCCCTTGTTGGGATAGTGACACCACAAAAGAGGAAAGTTGCTTTGAAGAAACCTTCAGCAAGGAAGAAGATGCATGCTAATAAGCCATAGTTGGAAGCCACTCTCACTAACGATGACATTAGTTAGGTCCCTGGAGATATGGAGAACTCCTTTGAAGACATGCTACAAAGATACAAAGAGAAACATGCGGAGTTGTATGTAAATATTGAGAGGGATTTGAAGGAAGTGCAACAGGCTATTTGTTTGGTATGCACAGTGCCTACTGTGCCATCTGCACCTTCCTCATAACAAACTATAGACTTGATGGATGAACCAACTCCGCAGGGTGAACCAGGGATTTGGATCACCTTCCCCCAGTATAGCATCAATTTTCCCACCCCCTCAACACTACAAGATAGCCCCAACTTGGATGTTGAGGTTAACCTTAAAGGAGTACCTCCACGATAGGTCGAAGTACTAGAGGCAAGTTTGAAGACATACAAAAGAGAATAAAGAGAAATGGCCACTGAAGAGTAGCCCAACTAAGAAGGCTTGTTGATGAAACAGAAGATCAGATCCAGAGATCTCGGGAATAAAAGGATAAGGATACAAAAGCCTTGCAAAAGGAGAAAGACAAATTCCTAGTACAGTTACGAGAAGTGTAGTACATTGTAGTTGCCCATGAAAGAAATAAAGAAGAGCTTCAGGTGAAGCTTTAGGAGGAAAAGAGAACTGGTGAATCCCAACTATAGAAAGAAAAAGAGAATTTTCTCACAGAGCAGGTCATGGTCAAAGAAGCAGTAAGTAAAGCATGTTGCTTTATGCCAGGCTTGGCATAGGAGGAGAAATAACCTATCAAAGATCAAGTAGTGAACCTCATAGAGACCCTCCAGTAGTTTCATGCTAGGATAGTTGAAATATAGTCTCAAACAATGTCAAGCACTCCACAAGAGGTGTGTGACTAGAAGGAGAAGTCCACCAAAAACACAGTAGAAAGTATAAATACCTCGCCTTGACATGTAAACAATTGAGTGATAGAAGCACCTAGACATATGAATGCCTCGTCGAGGATCCATAGTTAAAGAATCTAGAGGCTTAGTTATAGGAGGCATAGTAGCAAGAATTTTCATTGCAGGTTCATATGAAGCTACTCATAGGAGTGGAAAGGATGAAGAGATCTGAGGAGCAGCGCACAATACAATAGTAGATCACATCCCTCAAGGGTAAGGTTATTGAAGTAACATAGAAGTTACAACCTGTGTAGGAAAAATATTTCAAGGTGTTTAAGGAGATCTATAGCCAGGTTTCACAATTAGATAAATTAGTTGGAGTAGTAGAACAACGCCTAGAAGGGATTGTTACAGAGTAGACAGTTCAGGAGCTCATTGAGCAGGAGACTCAGGCAAGACAGAAAGTCGAGGCAACTCGAGTTAAGATTGAGGTTTTCGAAGCAACATTTTCCATACCATAGTGACTCAGGATGAGTCACAGGTGAGTGTTGGGGGCATGTTGGCCTTTGACCAAGTTTTGCAGAAACTTTGGTAAGATTTTTCCCACTTTTCGACTTCAACACGTTGGTTGAAGAGGGAGCACCTAGGAGGAGCTCAGATCATCGATCTCACCTATTTTGAGGGTTATGTGGACCCAGTAAGGGGTCCTCTAGGGTTTTGTAACATGTCTATGGGATGTCGACCCATGGTTTTTCCCCATGTTTAGGCCTTATTGTAAGGGTTTGTAAAGAATAAATAAAGGGGAATGTATTGTAGAAGTAGCGCAATGCAATTAGTTCTGTGTGAAACAATAGTGCTTTGTGAGAAAGAATGTATCTGGTAGAGTCTTTGTGATCAACTATGATTTTGTAGAAGGTGCTAAGTGTTGTGATAAGAGATTGTGGCTCTGTGCATTTGACCTATTTTTGGAAGGTAAAGAAGGAGGATATAGGCCTCAATGCAAAGATCTCATGTTTTGTGCAAAGTTAGACTTTGTGGCTTAGTGAAAGGAGTGGCTGGATGTAATATCTTGGTGAATAATAAAGAGGCGAAGCGATTTGTTGATGTAGCCCCACCCTGGGGTGAACCACGTATATTTGGTGTCTCATGATTTTCTTTGTGCAGTGTCTTTCTGTTATGAATTTGATTAGTGATTTGATTATGATGTGTAATGAATAGATATTTTGTTGCTTAATTACTTTACTTATGTTAAAGGGTAAATGAATACTATATTTGACTCACATTGCTAAGTGATAAGTGTTCAGGGTACATAATAACGTGTTTTTACTACGCTAGATCTGTCTTGATTATGCTCTACGATGTTAATGATATTAATAAACTAATGCATGTTCAATTCCTAAATGTTAACAAAATATTCTTTGAAGTGATATTATCACAGATTCGTGTCCCAGCTTGGTTACAAAGACCTGCATCCTATAACCCCCCTGCTTCTACCTCGAGTGAGACTTCACCTGCTTTGCAGGTGTTTCCGAAAGGACCAGTAGTCGAGGTTTTGTTGGTGCATTGTTAAGCATTGAACCCTGGGTCTTCCTTGTGCCAAAAAATGAGTCGTTCAAAATCACTCATCGGTCTTATAGCCCATGATGTTTCCATGGTAGGTGTTGTCAGTGAATAACAGGTGTTCAGTTGAGTTCAATACTTGGATATTGTTTATTCTCAAATGGGCACATTATATGATTTGATCCCTGATGCTCCTCGCCCATATACAAGTCCAACCCCAACGCTTCCAATAGAATCACATGTTGTTGATGGTGTGATTGGTGTTTTTCATGCTAAGACTTATTCAAAACATGTCAATCATTCCAATACCAAACCCACTACTACTAGTTTACAAAATGATACTCCTCCTGCTCCCTCTCCCGATAAAACCTCTAAGGTGAATATGGTTCAGTCTACAACTATCGATAAATCTCAAAATAAAAAGAATGGGAAGGGTAAGAATAAAGAGGATAAAACTAATAATCAAAAACCAGATAAACCCAAAACTGAACCTACTGATGATAAAGAAAAGCGTAAACCTCGTTATCCTTTCCTTATCTGTGGCGAGGACCATTACACAAAAGATTGTCCGAGACGTGTAGAAGTTACTAAGTTCCTCCAAGGAACTGAGACTCCCCCTACACCTGTCGTTTTGTCACAACCTTTTCCTTCTCAACAGTAGGCCCAACTGATTATTAATGACCAACCTTCTCCCTCTACCAATGCTTATGTACTTATGTGTACTGGTGACTCCAAGAAAAACGAAGTTGCGGTCGCTATTCGAACTAAGGATTAGTCTCCTTCTAAAGAGAAAGTTGATGATTAACCTCCTCCGCCAGCTCCATCTCCTCCATTGGTTCCACCTCCCAATGGTCTTATTAATATCGAATGACCTAATCCTGATATAGTCACTCATCCACCTCCTAAGGGAATTGTTTGTAGGTCATCATTTAACCCACATGCACGTGCATCTCGAAACTATAGTATTGTAGAAGATCTTGCACAGGTTCCATCTCTGAGTTTATCTCTCGAAGTCCTCCAAAGTTTTCCTACTCAACATAAGCGATTGTTAAATGATATTGGTGTAATCGATTCCACTAACATGAACTTGATAATATTTTACTTGGAGGATTGCATTCCAATACTCCCTCATCAATTATCTTTTCAAATACAAGAAATTGTGGAAAATAAGAATATTTGTCGAACAATTGTTGATGAAGGCACTTCGACTTGCGTTATGTTTGTCACCTGTTGGAAATCCATTGGCTCTCCTACCCTTATCGAGTCACACAACATGTTAAAATATGATAATGGTACAAGGTTTAAACCTTATGGTTTTCTTCTTGCATTAACTATTGTGTTCAAAGGAAAAGTGGTTACTGTTGAGGTTGAAGTGTTTAATGCACCTTTCGATTATAACATATTATTTGGACACAGTTGGATTGATGCTATGTGAGCATATTTTTCTACTCTTTTCCATGTGATACATTTCCCACACCGAGGTAATTTTGTTACAGTAGACCAACTCATCTTCTTTAGTTTTGATTCACACACTAGTAATGTTCCTTTCATAGTGAAGACACCTCCTAGTTATGTGAATGTCGGTGTGGGTCTTTTGAAATATTCCTCGTTAATGGGAACTTTCCCCATTCCACCATCCGATGTTCCTCCCCCTCATTTCACTTCTATTAATATGATTTCAACCACTATTAGAAAAATACTTGAGTCCTATGACCCTTGGATAGTACCTAGCTTGGAAGAATGTCTTCGTTATTCCGACCAAATGTCATTAAGTCTGGTGGAATTGGCCTATCAAGCTATTCAATCGACATCTCCTTCTCCTCATTCTCTCCTTGATATGTCTCCTGATCCATTTCACACAATATTTCACATTGATGAAACAATCATAGCAGTTATGTCTCTAGAAGACACACCATGGGATGATGGGTGTCATCATTCTATCATCTTCCTCGAACTCGAGACTATCAAGAGTTACCATTGGATTTAAAATCTGTCTACAATCATTAATTTCCCCCCAATTTCTAAACCAACATGTGATGTTTTGTATGAAGGGAACTTGGGAAATATTTCACCCACCATCCCTTTGGATATTTCAATTAAGCTTGGAATTGTGGAAAATGTTCATATAGGTGCCTCATGTTCTCTCGATGAGATCCAAACTTACAAGGCACTTTTCCAAGAATTTTGTGATGTATTTGCATGGAGTTATGAAGAGATTCTTGGAATCGATCCAGATATCTTTGTACATGAAATTAATAAATACACTAATGCTAAGCTCATTCAATGAAGAGTTCTCCCAGTTCATCCATGAAAATCCGCTTCAATCAAACTTGAAGTTGAGAAACTTCTTAATGTTGGTTTTGTCTACCCTGTAGCATTGACTGATTGGGTGTCCAATATTATTCTGGTCATGAAGAAACAAGGAATGATCCATGCTTTTGTTTATTATAGGGATATTAACAAGGCTTGTCCTAAATATAATTATCCAACCCCTTTCATTGACTAGATCATTGATTATTGTGCAGGGAGTGAAATCTTCTGTATGATGGATGGATTTTCTGACTATAATCAAATCAATATTTTACCCGCGGATCAGCATAAAAATTCCTTTATTTTCCCTTGGGAACCTTCACGTACTGTAAACTCCCTTTCAGTCTCAAGAATGATGGTGCGAATTTTCAATGCACTATGTATTACACTTTTCATGATATTAAGAATATTGTACAACCTTACCTTAATTATTTACCATCACATTCCATGCATCGTCAAGATCAACCAGCACACTTACGATCCATTTTCCTCTGATGTTGACATTACCAGATATGATCGAATCCACATAAATGTGTTTTTTGTGTAGAGTCTCAATGACTTCTAGGATTTATTGTTTCCACACACAGGATCCAGGTGGTTCCATTAAAGGTGGAGGCCATTATCAACCTACCTCCTCCCTCTACCTTACACCAACTCAAAAGTTTGCAAGGGAAGGAAAACTTTCTACGACGATTCATTACCAATTATGTCGAACTAATGAAAGGTTTCACTCGACTTGTTGGGCCCTTCATTTTTGGGATAAGGCATTGCACAAGTTTTGGCCTAGTATGAGTTGCGCAAGATTAATAATAAGATGGAAATAAGAGCAAGACAAAGCAACATAAATCAGTTGTGAAAAGGACAGTGCAACGCCAACAAAGAAAATGTGGTTGCAACAGAACAAGAAAGCGTGCAAGCCAAAGATAGAGGAAAACCAACTTATATATAGGGATGAATATGATTGTAAAAGGTTGTTTTTCAGTTGAATTGTGATTATTTTCAGTTCGATCTTTCCCTTACTATTAGGTTGATGTCATATTTGTTTTCTATTGTAGAGAAGTCAGATTCTGATTCTGTAATGTAACCTGTACACCATTTTGGGAATTAGAGCTCAACAACATGAGTCCAGAGCCAAGATTCTATAACAGAGCGTTACTATGTATCTCTGAGTTTGTAAACGAAGAAAAATCTAAAGATAATATGAAGAAGGATCTAAATTTTCAAAATATGTTGTTTCTTTCTATGTTATACTTATTCATTATAGTACTTCTTTATGGTTCATGAGTTCCACATGATATCTTTATGTTTAAATTCTTTTTCACAACATAAGTAGTTCCAGTTCTTGCACACATGAGTTCAAATTTGTTATGTAGTTTGATGACCTACGCAAGATGAGGATGAATATTGAAGGTTTTTTGAATCCTTATAAGTATTTTCCCTTCCCTTCCCGATCCATTTGTCTCAGCAGTGCTTCAGGTGAGACTTATTCTCTTTGAAGGAGATGAAAATTCCAACGCTCTAGACAACTCAATAACTTTTTGTTGGTAACCTAAGAAGGACCCTGGTTTGATCAAACTTGTGCCAAAAAAATGGTTCTGTTGTCGAGACCTGCATTAAAAGGGAACCTATAGGGAGGATGCTTCCACAGATTCACAGATCTAATATTGACCAATGGTGGGAAAGAAACTGTGACGCCTTCATATGGAAAGAAGCAGAGCTGAGGGGAAAATATACGAAAAATACTCGTGAGGTAGTCTTTTACTCATAAATATCGAGTGACCAGTATGAGACATTCTGGGTTAAGTTCCTGGAAGAAATTTTCCACTGGATAAATAGGCTCCAAGAAGCTCCAGAGTTCCAAGAACGATTCAAGAGGAACTGTACTTGGGACACAAAAAAGATTACATCACTTCATCGATTGGATCATCCAGTCACACGAGCGATTGATTTCTGGGTCAATACCACATTAAAAGGATACATTATTGAGTTTGCAGATGAGAACCACCAATATTTTTCGTGAGAAGAGATGAATTTCAAGAAAGATATAAGGGGAATACTGTTGAGAGAAATCTCCCTGTGGATTAAATTTTTCCTGATGGAAGAGGAGATGTTGACTATGTCCCCGACTAAGATGCCAACGTAAATACCCTTGCTTGGGGTAGGGAGAGGTTGGGGTAGAGTCATGGCCTGAGAGAGGGGAAGGGTTCTTTGAAAAATGCAGGGGGTGGGACAACAAGAAATGGACTCAAGATATGAGAGAGGCTTGAAAAGAGCCGCCATAGTTGAGAAGTGGTGGTGCAAAAAGATCAAGAAAGCAGAAAGATAGTTTGATAAGTTGTGGAAAGAAGTCAGACGAGGATAAGTAGAGGAAATACAGATGGAAGAGTTGCGGAAGATGAGAAGACAAGAAAGATTGGCCAGTAAAAAATTAAGTGAGAGAGAAGCTCATAGAGAAAGGAGTCCCCAGGAGATTGGACAAGAAGGAGAAGGTGTAGACATAAGAGAGGAGGAATCTGGCATGAATCTTGAAGAATAAAGAGAAGATTCAACCCCGATGCCAGGAAATATCTAGAATACAACTGAAAAGACCACTTAAGTGGAATAAAAAAAGACCCCCCAGATAAAATAAAACTGCCCCAAAGCCTGTGGAACCAACCCCGAATTTCCCATACCCCAAGAGTCTTATATACAAGTGGTAAGTTCGATACTACCTTCTCATGCTATTTTTGTTTCAGTACAATTATTTAGTCAGTCACAACTAGGAAGTGCAAGTATAGGGAAGATATTGAGATCCCTTGGTAGATCGCAAGCAGGACCATTAGGTTTCGTTTTGATAAGAGTGCCAATATCAACAATGGTTGGGCATGCGGGAGGTTTGATTTCCCGATACCCAGAATTTTGGGGTAAGGGAGATGAAGATGTTGAGAAACACTGGTTCTTGTGTGAGGCAATCTGAAGATCTAGAGGGACTCCATATGTGAATAAGTTGGTTCAATTCTAGAATACCTTGAGAGGTCATTCTCTCAAGTGGCACATGAAAATCATTGAATCAGGATTGCCAGGAATGCAAGGTCAAGTGTTCACACTTGGCTAGGTACAGACAAGTTTCATAGTGCAGTTTAAGATACCTCAGTCAGAACAACAATCTATGTCAGAGTTGCGTGAGATTCAAAAAAGAGAAGGTGAATCAGCCTGGGAATACAACCGGAAGTTTAAATATTCTATAGGGAGGTTAGCACATCCAATCCATGAGGAACATCAAAGAGAATGGTACATTTAGGGACTGCTACCTCTGACTCAGATTCTTCTAACGCAACCGCGGATAGCCACTTTGACAGATGCCCTGGAAAAATCGATGAAGATTGAAGCCATGGTGGGATACCCTAGGAGCCTAAGAGTGACCAGACCCCCAGCAGATGCAAATTTTGTGCAACTACAAGGGAAAATATCAATGCTTATAGAAAATATTCAAGAACTGACAATACCTAGACCAGGACAACTGCAGTTCTAGTGCACCAGATGTTATACATAAGGACATATGGTGAATGAATGTCCACAAATGAGGGGAATGGGACCTTATTAGAATCCGATGAGACCCTCACCAGGACACATGGGAGGAGTTGCACAAGTGTTTTTGCACTTACCATTCCATAACCCCACCCCATATCATGCTTTTCTAGGGAGCTAAGCAACACCAAGAGTTGTGTATTGTGAGATTTTCCAAATCCATGGGCATGGGCTGAGATAGTGCCCCATTATGAATAAATATTCAAGAGTACCAAATACAGTACACTGTGATTTCTGCGCATCTAACACACATACTAAAAATCAATGTAGAGTGTTGGATGCACTTGTAGACAGGTTGGACTGAAAAACATTTAGGGTGAATCAAAACCCTCAGGGATTGGGAAGAGGTTGAGGAGGTGGAGCTGGAGGAGACTTCAGAGGAGGAAAGAACAGGAGAAGAGGGCCAAAAAGATGATATAACTGTGATGAGAAAGGCCACATGGCTAGATACTATCCTCATTCAAGGCGGCCATGGTGCTCTCAATGCAGAACCAATGGGAACGCAACTGAAGGTTGCCTAGAACTAATTTCAAAATGGGAAGATCGGGTACTAAAATGAGGAACTAACCTCATCAGTTCAGAAATCAAGATATTTATTAGAGTACAATTTCCTAACCTCAATATCGTTACTTGAGGAGGAGAAAAGACAGGAACTAATGTTGATACTCTACCTCAAGTCCAAAAAGCAGAACCTAAAGAAGACAGGTATGACCCTCTAAAACATAAGTTGTTCTTTAAAAATTGCATCGAAGTGTTTCAAAATATTCCTAGCCCTGAGATACAAGAGAAACCCCCACATCCTATTGTTTAACCTAATATTGTGCAAGTCCCTGCTTCACCCCATGCAACCAGAAACCCTGCAGCATGCCGAGACAACCTGAGAAACCTCAAAATGTAGTCGACCTTTCGTTTCAATCATTCTATGACATTCTCAGGAACGACCAATTAACAGAGAAGTTACAAAATGCATTATACCTAGTTTTAGGGAATGAAGAACCCGTAGAAGGACTAATCTTCCTGAAAAGAGTACTCAGAGAGTGAAGAGAAGAAAAGTATGAACTGGAAAATAATTCAGACTAGTAGCCCAGTTTGAATAATTTGAGATTAAGGATGTAATGTTGGATCTAGGATCTGATGTGAACATTCTTCCGAAGAAGACCTGGGAAGCCTTAGGAAAACCTAGGCTGACATATTCCCAAATTCAGCTAAGAATGGCCAACCAATATTGTATTTTCCCAATAGGAAGACTGTAGAGTGTGGAAATAGATGTTGTGGGAGTGAAGACCATAGCTAAATTTGATGTGATTGAAATAATGGGGGATAAGGACCCTTACCCTGCACTACTTGGCATTGATTGGACCTATGACAACTATGCAGTAATTGACTTAAAGAAAGACACCATGACCTTTGAGGCTGATATAATCAAGGTAGTTCAACCCTTGGATCCATATGTAGGGCCCAAATATACAGATCCAACAGACAATAATATGGAGGGATAAGACTTAGATCAATTGTACACTATAATAGCAGGAACAAGAGATGATTATATAAATCCTACTGCTGATGGATCAATAAGTTGGAGGAGTATACAGTCAGTTGACGAAGATTCAGAATTGGCATTTGACAGTTGGCAGCAAGGCTCATACGAAAAATTCTCAAGGAGATGTGCAACTGTCAAAGAAACTAGATGGGTTGGGATTGAAGTCAACGAACACCCAGTATATGATGGTACCTTAGGACTCAATATTTTTTTTCTCAGCATGGAAGAAAAGGTAGCAAAGGATCAAAGGATCTCAGTACTAGATGTATACCTCCAGGACACCCCTACCAAATGGTGGGCCAATCATAAAGCCTTACTTAGAAATTGAGATGATGTGAATCAAAATATCAAGTATAGGTCTCAGAATAAGGAGCAGATAGAATCAGAGATACAGATGAACTTCCAAGTTGCGAAACTGTTTAGCGGAGAATCTGATCCTAAAGTACATATTGAACAATGTGTGACACAGTGGCAAGTTGTGGAAAATACCCTCTTTCTTCTGGGTTTAGGTATTTCCTCACTCCCTAGGTCCAATCCCAAAATCTTGGTTCATACATGAAGAAACCAGAAGATAGACCAATGACTGGCAAATGCTGGCATATCATTTTTGCAAGGACTTATCGTTTAAAAGTAAGTACCCTGAGCTTGAAGTAGTCCTACAAAATATTAAGGAATTTCTTTTTAGAGATAATAATAATTAGAAACCAAACCTAGTGGTATGTGCAAAAAATAGCCAAGAACTTTAGACCAATCTTCACCTACCCTCAACCTAGAAGCCTATAGAATTCCTCTAATATCAGCTGGGATTCAGAAAGCCCCGAAGATTTAGAGGAATTGAGAAACCTAGCCATTAAAGAGACAGAAGGGAACAGAGAAATCCAAAACATCATACCCAGTCAGACTAATAGTTCCTATAATCACCCATTAAAGTTGCGCAAATTCAATATAGGGACCACAGAGAAACCTAATATAGCTATGGTGGGAGATTACTGGGATGAGAAAACTAGTCAAGAAATACAGAGTTTGTTGTGGGAATATGAGAATTTGTTCCCAAAGACTTTTTTAGAGTTAAAGGGAATCAAAGGAGTTATGGGAGAAATGAAAATTGAATTAAAACCAGGATCAAATCTTGTGAGGCATATACCATACCTCCTTAACCCTATATTAAAAGAGAATGTTAAGAAGGATATAGACAATATGTTAGAAGACAGACTTATTTTTGTAGTGGAAGAAGAAGAATGGGTTAGCACAATAGTCATTCAAAGCAAGAAAGGCGGACAAGATATCAGAGTCTGTGTAGATTGTAGAAGCCTTAACTCTGCCTGGGTACATGACCCTTTCCCAACACATTTTACTGATGAGGTGATAGAACATGTTGTGGGGAAATAATCATACTCATTCACAGATGGATTTTCAGGCTACCACCAAGTAAGGATTGTCGAAGAGGACAAAAATAATACCACATTCATAATAGAATGGGGGTCCCTTGCATACAATGTGATGCCATTTGTCTTAAAGAATGTCCCTGCAGTTGTTTCCCACATTGTAATAGCCTCTTTTAGAGAATTCATTCACAAGATTACATAAATTTATATGGATGATTGGATGATATATAGTTTTCTCAAGGAACATGTAGCGTTGTTACATATAATATTTGATAGATGTTGAGAATTGAAAATATCATTTAATCTCAGAAATTGTATCTTATGTGTATCACATGGGAATTTGTTGGGCCACATAGTACGCCAAGAGGGAGTATTGGTAGAAACAGACAAAGTTGTGGTTATTCTTAACATGCAACCACCTACGAGTGCTAATCAATTACACTCCACATTGGGACACACATGGTACTATCGCGGGTTCATCAGAAGATATGCAAACATTACTGCACCTATGGAAAACATATTGAAAAAGGATGAAATGTTCCAATGGACCCCAGAATGTGATAAATCATTCAAGACCCTAAAGGAGAAGCTCAACATAGCACCAATTTTGATATTCCCAAACTCGAAAAATGAATTTCATGTCCATGTAGATGTTTCAGGTATTTCCTTAGGAGCTATCTTAGTGCAACCTCGAGATGGATCCATGGATCATCCTATCTACTTTGCGAGTAGGAAGTTATCACAAGTTGAGCACAACTACACAACAACAGAGAGGGAGGGTTTAGCCATGATTTATGCTTTGCATAAATTTAGACATTATTTGTTAGGATCTCATTTCAATTTCTTTAATGATCATTCTGCACTAAAATATCTAGTTAACAAACCCGTGTTGGAAGGGAGAATTTGTACATGGTTGCTATTATTTCTAGAATTCTCTTTTGAAGTAGTTATTAAGCCTAGATGATGCAATGTAGGACCTGATCACCTATCTAGATTAGAGTCAGGGGAAAGTGGCAGAGCAGTTGACAATCAGCACCCAAATGCATATTTGTTCTGGGTTGAGTCCATATTATAGTATCTAGAGGACATAACAGTCTTATTAAGTACATCGGCCTACCCAGAAACATATTTCGTAACCCAGAAACACCATATGGTTGTTAGAGCAGTGGATTTCCAGTTGATCGCAGGACATTTGTATAAATTGGGACTAGACAGTATCTTCAGAAGATGTGTCTTGGATCATGAAAGGAAGGATATATTATGGGAGTGCCACAACAGAGTTGTGGGAGGTCATGTAGGAGGAAAGGCCATTGCGCAAAAAGTTCTCCAAGATGGAATTTGGTGGAAAATTCTCTTCAAGGATGAAAAGGTATATGCTAGATCATGTGATGTTTGTTAAAGAGTGTGTAAGCCATCACGATGAAATGAATTGCCACTTCAACCAGTTCCAACTCTACAGGCATTTGAGAAGTGCGAATTTGACTTCATTAGACCGATCAACCCCACTGCTAATAATTCAAAGGATAGGTACATCATTACCACAAGTGACTACCTTACACATTGGGATGAGGCAACAATTGTTCAGGACTATTCGACCCATACTACTTCTAGGTTCATTTTTTAGAATATTATCACTCGATTTGGATGTCCTAGGAGCCTAGCCAGTGACCAGGGAGCTCATTTTATTAGTGGCATTGTAGCAAATCTTACAATAGAGTTTTTTATCCAACATCACAAAAGCAGGCCCACCACCCATAGGCCAATGGAATAGTAGAAGCATTAAACAAGATTTTGGAGAGAGGGTTAACAAAGGTCTATTGCATAAATCAATAAGATTGGGAAGGTAGAGTTCCAACAGTACTATGACCTTACAGGACAACCACAAAGAAACTCCACAGGTACATGCCATTCCAACTAGTTTATGGGAAGGACGTTGTAGTGCATGCATAATTCATCACTCTGAGATTGTACATCGCACAGATCACACATATGACAGAGGAAGAATCAGTTGCGCATACTTCCAGGTTTTTAGAAGACTTCCATCAATCGGTTGAAAAAGCAAGGAAAAAATATTGGCATGAAAGGCAGATTAAAACTAAAGTATTTGCACAATTAGACAAGGTTCTACTCTATGACAGTCGATACCAGAAGCATCCTGGGAAGTTGCATATGCATTGGTTGGGACCATTTATAGTTGCGGAGATCTGACCTTTAGGAGCAGTCAGACTTGCGCAATTGGATGGTATGTTGCGACCAGAATGAGTGAATGACGCTCGTCTGAAACCCTATATGTCTCAGAACTGAGATAAAAGGATTGTTTTCTAGTCTGAAGGAGCATGTATAATAGTTAGATTTGAGTTTTCTGCAATTTTTGTAAATTCAGTTAATAAATTCGATGTGTGCAGTGTTGTGCCGTGACACGTAGTTCATTGTTTCTGTTTAAGTGTTTTTTGATGTAGAACTTCTTACTCAAGAACGTAGGATCAAATAAGGAAAGGAATCATTTATGACAATAATTAATATGACAGGGACCCCTCTTTCATCGGAGGGAGAAAGAATCTGAATGCAATCTGAGTCCATGTGCCACACACACCTAGTCCAGTCACAACCTTTATTTCTATTATAGTACCCCATCTGAATTCAATTAAGCCATAAAGCCATGATACATAAATATTCCATCAGTATTTGCACTGGGATTCCCACCCATCAAACGGAAAGGTCTAAAATTGACCACGTTCCTATCCAAATTGCATAGTAAATGCTAGAATCTCCCAATAGGATTTACACCGTTAAACCATCCCGTCAGATAACTCAGATCCAAGTTCCGTCCATAGGGTCATGATGAACAACAATTATTGCTAAAATTTCCAGCTGAGCCCGAGTATAAGGCTCTGAGAACTCATCATAGAGTGCATTGTTTTCAAAGAACTTAGCAATTTCTGAACTTTATAGAGTGAGCAAGCCTATGCAGTTGTGAAACCCATATTTGTGATCCCAGATCCTTAGTTCGCTGCATAATTTTTTGATAACTAAGAGCCCACAATGATGAGAGATACATGAATTCAAAGTGCCATGTTCAAAGACGCAGTACCAGATGAGCCTTGTGACCCTCGAGTTGAGGTCGTAGGTGATCTAAAGGGGAAGGTAGAGCATGTCAATCTCCTTGAACTTGACTTAACAGACCAAGTCTTGTTCCCCCAGATGAACATAGATGTATTTTGGACTATCGATCCAGACTCGTTGGGAGGCATGTAGTTTTTGCCCGATCCTGAATTCATCAACATATTCAACTCAACCATTATGAACCTCAGAGACTTACCAGTGTTCAGTACCATTGGTGAAGTTGCAAGGTGCACCAAGTTCCTGATCAACAGGGTGCATGACATAAGTCTTTGTATGTATAGGTGATATCCAATCCATGCCAAGGAAATACATCATCTCACTGGAATGTCCCTTTAAGGAGAGGATGCGTCGAAGGGATTCCAGGGTCCCAGCAAGCACGACAAAAAGAAAGGGGAGCCTAGCCTATATGAAAGGTTCCATATGCAGAGGGGGTGTCACATAGCCAAAATTGACCTCATACTACTAGAGATAGTTAGGACTGGTTGTTACATCATAGCCAACAAGGTTATGAGGTCATATTACAAGGGATAATGCATGTTGGATGCATTGTCACTGGCCAACTTCTGTGCCAATGGCACTGTATTCAACTAGTGCAGTTACCTATTGGAGGAATTTCTTGTGGCTTGCAAGAAATCCCAGGAGAAGGGAGGCACCTTCACATACAACTACGTATTGGTGGCATTTTTGATGTTCAAGTGGATGCCACCTCCTAGAATACCATTGGTTCTAGAAGATAAGGGGCGCATGGAAAATATGTTTGAGCCATGGCACTCCAAGGTGGACTTGGAGAAGAAAACCTTCAACAACTAGACATTCATGAAGTGGTACAATGAATTGATTGACACAATGCAAAGGTTGCGCATTCCATAGGAGCTCCTCAACTGCAACATGAGAAACATTGCTTTCAGCATGAACTGACATCATACGTTTGTATGGCTAAGGTATGTTAATAGGGAATACTTCCATTCGAGGATGTTTTCGTTCTACTTGGACAAGGAGGCCTTCGACAAAGAGGTAATGTCGTGGCCAGGAGTTAAACGCAACCTACGCAAGTTGGGAATTCACAATATATTTATTTTAGAACTACTGAAGAAGAAATACAAAGAAGAAAGGGAAAGATCCAGCTCAAGACCAGAGGCCCAAAATAAGGAATCACAGGCACAGACAGACTCTGGGGAGGAATATGAGACGCAACCATTAGAGCATAAGAAAAGAACGTTGTCAGTCTTCCGGCCACTGCCAGATAAAGTCATGTTGACAGAAAAGGATATCAATGAGATCCTGAGTGCTACATTCATCAAAGAACCAGTGGCGAAGAAGCTCAAAACCAGGGTCTCGCCAAGTAAAGTTTTAAACCCCCAACCCATTTCATCTGTCATCCCCAACACTCGTTCAAGGGTCAGAGAAACCCCCATCATCCATATTCGGGAGGACCCTTATCCTGACACCGATCCATCCACCATCACCACCACAATCCCAATCATGACCCCCATAAACCACTAGTCCACCCCAAACCATTGGTCCAGAGCCGATGTATCTTGATCCCCCAGAACAATCAGAGCTTCTAGAAACAAGCCCAGAGTTTCCTCCACAGAGATAAAAAAATGTTTGGTCTAAATACAGAGGTACCAAAGTAGAGCCTACAGTTGACTGGTCTGAACCCAAACACCTACGACCAATAGATTGTGCCTTTTGTGCCAGAAAAGGACCCCCAAATAGTGGAGGATCTGTAGGCTCAAATTACCCAGCACATCCCCTCAACAGCCAAGGTTGAGGGTGGCTAGGGAAGGACAATGCAGGAAGCCAACACAAGTAAAAGGAAGGAGACACTAGAGGTTCAGAAGGAACCCAAGTCAACTTCCAGGTAGAGCACAACATCCATGCATGAACAAATGGAGTTGGTTCTCCAGAACCCTTAGTAGTATGTAGAGTTGTTGTAACTCTGTCTGGCCAGAACATAGGTCTTGACACTCTTTCCCTCAACGTTAAGGTTGAGGCTTGCACCAGGACCATTAATAGAGGAGGAGGTAGAGACTCGTTCAGAGCATTCAATGGTCAGTGGAATTCCATTGTAGACTCGGGCACCCAGAGATGCATCCCGTTCATTTGTTGACCTTGCACAATGGCCAGTGACACACTTGGTTGGACTGATCAGAGCATCCACTAATCAATTAGAGCAGAGGCTCCAAAAGGCCAAGAGGTCTACCGAGCATGCAAGGGAGGAAGTGCTCCTTGCAAAAACATGAAAGACACAAGAATCATATGCAAAGATCCAGGTCAAGTGTAGACTGGAAAGAGTGCAGGAAAGGCTTGCTGAAACCTAGCCAGAAATTTGGAAGGTCACAACCCAATTTCCCGAAGCCAAGGATGTAGGAGAGTCAGAGAATCTGATTGAGCTACTCAGAGGAGCATGGTCACAACTGGCCATTTTCACTGATCATTTGTAAGTACAGTTGTGGTAGACTCAACAAGAAGTAGAGAAGTAGCCTTGAAAGCTACAGGAGAAGATGGAAAAGGTAGTGTTGGAAGGCAACAATGCCCAAGAAACACTACATAAGAACACAACTAAGTGCATAGGGATTTTCAGGGAAGTCAGTGATTGTATGGGAATCATCATTAGATGCAACCAGACCTTAGAGGATGTGCACACCAAAATCCAGGTGTTGAATGAATAAGTTGCATCCAAGATCGATTCACTGTAGAAACAACAGAAGTTCGACCAAATCCAACAAGCAGACAACGAACTGAAATCCCTATTTGAGGCACAATCTGCAACAAAGAAGGAGTTGCATGACTATTGGCCTATCAATTAGACAGTGTATATGTAGATGAATCAAGTTGATGCAACAATAGATTCTGAGGGGAACTCGTTGGTCGCATCCAAGCCCAAGGGATGTATTATAGAGGTGATCCAATAGTTTGTAGCAGACACATCGCTCCTTTCCAGGAAGTGGCAGGATAAAGTTGGAAGCTTTCAAAGAGTGAGGAAGCAGGCCTTGGAGTTGGTCCTAGAGTTGGGCCCTTCATTTGAAGAGGAAAAAGAAGAAAACGTGCAAGCAGAAGAGAAAAAGAAGGAGGAAAATGATGACAAGGGAAAACAACAATTTCTCCTGGAAGCTACAAAAGAGTCTAGTACTTGACTCGAGGGCGAGTCAAGGTTTGTGGTCGTAGCCTATTGGGCCCTTCATTTTTGGGATAAGGAATTGCACAAGTTTTGGCCTAGTACGAGTTGCGCAATCTTCATAAGAAGATGGACAACAGAGCAAGAGAAAGCAACAGAAATTAGTTGTGAAAAGGACAACGCAATGCTAGCAAAGAAAAATCAGTTGGAACAGAATAAGAAAGTGTGCGAGCCAAAGCCAAAGGACAACCTAGCTTATATATAGGGATGAATATGATTATAAAAGGTTGTTTTTTGGTTGAATTGTGATTGTGTTTAGTTTGATCTTTCCCTTAATGTTAGTTTGATGTCATAGTTGTTGTCTATTGTAGAGAAGTCAGATTCTGAGTTTGTAATGTAACCTGTACACCATTTTGGTTATTAGAGCTCAATGACGTGATTCCAGAGCTAGGAGTTTGTAACAGAGTGCTACTTTGTATCTATGAGTTTATAAATGAAGAAAGATCTGAAGATAATATGAATAAGGATCTAATTTTTCAAAATATGTTGTGTCTTTCTATGTTATACTTATGCATTGCAGTACTTCTTTATGGTTCATGAGTTCCACATGATATCTCTGTGTTTAAATGCTTCTTCACAACATAAGTAGTTCCATTTATTTCACACATGAGTTCATATATGTTTTGTAGTTAGATGACCTACACAATATCATGATGAATCTTGAAGGTTTTGTGAATCCTCATAAGTTTTTTCCCTGCCCTTCCCTATCCATTTGTCTCATCATCTCTTTGGGTGAGAGTTCTTCTCTTCGGATGAGATGAAAATGTCAGTGCTCTAGAATACTTGGTAACCTTTTTTTGGTAACCTGAGAAGGACCCTGGTCTAATCAAACTTGCACCAACATGACTTCTTAAAAAGGGTCATGATCTTGTGTGGGATGAAACTTCCAACCAAGCATTTGATTCTTTGAAACTTGCATTAACCCGCATAGGACTATTATTTCCCCCCCATTATAGTTGAGATTATTTCTTATATTTGGTTTCTTCAGATCATACCATTGCTATGGTTCTAGTCCAAGAGGATGATTCTCATGATGAGGATGACATTTATTATTTAAGTCAGAGTATTACGACCTCTGAAATCAAATACATACATGTGGAGAAATTGGCTTTGGTGGTTGTTCAAGTTGTCCAACATTTTCGTCCCTATATCTTATTGCGAAAAACCATGATTATTTCTCATTTCAACCCTATGAAACATATTATTACATGAAAATTGTTGGGGGGGGGGGGGGGGATAATCCAAATGGATAATGATTCTCTAGGAGTTTGATTTGGAATTTTAGAGAGCCAAGTCAAAGAAATCTTTGGTCTTTGCTGAGTTGATTTGTGACCTTCCCTCCGCTGATATAGAAAATGTGGCAGAATATTTTTTTTTTGATGAATATTTCTCTGATCAGTTATGACGATGTATGGTATGGATACATCATCATTTATATCCAAACCCAAAATTTTCGTCCTGATATATCTCGTGTATATCGTTTTCATATTTGGTATCAAGCTCATCAATATATTATCCTTGGTGATACCCTTTACCGTCGTGGTATTGATTCCATATTTCGTCGATGTATAACCTATGTTGAAGTTGAGAAAGAATTAAATGAATTTTTGTTCTGGAGCATGTGGCAATCATATGTCTGGGTATGCCACTTCCCAAAATATCCTACAAGCTAGTTACTTCTGGCCTTCGATTTTTAAGGATTGCATTATCGCAGTTCATAAATTCCATGCTTGTCCAACGTATATTAATAATATTTGATCACATCCTTCTACTCTTTATCCTGTAGTTTCCGTTGGTCCATTGTTTAAATGGAGAATTGAATTCATGGCATGTAACCCTCACTCGGTCGAGGGGTATGGATACATCATTGTAGATGTGGATTATTTCACTAAGTGGGCCGAGGCGATGCCTACATTTGATAACACTAGGAAAACTACAACATTGTTCATATTCGATCATATCATCACTAGTTTTGGTGTCCCTCAAGCCATCGTCACTGACCATGGCACCCATTTTTGCAATTTTATGATGTTTGAGCTTACCGATAAATTAGGTTTATGGCATGAAAACTCAACCCCTTATTATCCATAGGCCAATGGACAATTTGAAGAAATTAACAAAGTTTTAACCATTATTCTTCGACGGATGGTAGGGATTCATAAGTCAACTTTTCATACAATTCTTTTTTCAGTATTGTGGGTCTATCAAACGTTAGTCAAATCTACGACAGGTTTTATGCCTTTCCAAATAGTATATGGTATTGAGGTCATTTTGTCGATTGAATGTGAAATTTCGTCTCTTAATCTAGCCGTAGAAATCCTCCCCAAAACCACAACTGAAGAATAATGTCTGTTGTATTTAATGTGATTAGACGAGACTCGTTGTAATGTTGCATTAGTAATAGAAACCTAGAAGAAACGTGTCAGGGCTCAATACGAAAAACATGTTAAACCTCGTGTGTTTTCTGAAGGTGATCTAGTTCTCCTTGATGAGCAAGATCATGACTTGTTTGGGGTAGGTAAATTTGAGCCCATGTGGCATGGTCCTTATATCAGTAAACGAGTATTAGAGAAAGGGGCTTATGAGTTGGTTGATTATGATGGAATTCCTTTGGGTGTGTTGAAATTACTAAGACAACTGAGAGGGGGGGGGTGAATCAGTTGTTATTGTGTTTAAACAATTTTAAGTCTATTAATACATTCTTAATCTTTCTTCAAGTGATCATCAAAATTATACAACATATGGACAATAAAAGTAATGAGCATTAGTCACACATAAGGTATACACAGAGATATAATTTCACGAGGAAACCCATAAAGGGAGAAAACCTCTTCTTCTTCGAAATGATAGGCAGTCTTTTAAGTTCTGTACATCATCTATAATTGAGCACCAACTCAAAGTGAGGCCGCTACCTCTGTTTTACAAGTTGCAACTTGTTTGAGAGCACCAACTCTCTTGTTTCTCTAGCACCCACTAGAAGGAAGCACTAACTCCCCTAATGTTCCAGCACCAACTGGATGGAAGCATCAACTTCCAGTTACACATGCTCCAACCTATATAACAAAGAACACTTGTTCTCCCTTGCACCACCCTAGAATATAAATGAATAAATAAACAACCAACTACATAGATAAATCAATTCTTACCACTTCTTCTGTGTTCTGTAAATCTGGTCTTCTTCTAACTATTCTGCAAATATTCTCTTCCTTTGTCTATTCTGCAATTCTTCTCTGCTTCAACTTGTTCTGTCATTCTGCTCTGTTTCAATTCTTTTCCTCATCTGTTACTCTTCTTTGAGTTTTATATCACACTGCACATATTTTTAGTCTCACACTATGCATATTTTCAGTCTCACACTGCGCATATTTTCAGTCTCACACTGCGTATCCTGTGATTTTCTCTATCTTCCAGTTTAATTCATTTTTCGTCCAAAACTAGTAGCCACGCATAGTCTGTATCTTTTTATTTTATGCACCACTCCCACAACAGTTACACTTCACATCTTCTTAGTCAAAAGAAAAACCATCTGAGCAACTGAAACGCCAACCGATCAAGAATCATGAATCAATTTTGCTAACTGATTCATAACTGATGAATTAGCTGTGAGAGAGAATAGTAGCCCTTTGATCATATTCAAGTTTATCTGCACCATTGGATGAACTTTATTAAACTTGCCTTTAAATCAGGTTTCGACATTTCGGCATTCCTATGGCCAAGTGTCTCGACACTTCATGTTGCAATCTCCGAAACTCTGATACAAAGCTTTTTTGCGTTAGCTCCTTCCTCTATATGACCAAGGCCATGACCAAGTTATTATGAATAAAGTTATTTTTGTGAATTTGCATTTCTTGAATCTGGAGATGACGCATCTTGACTCTCCAAGTCGTGATCCCCGAAACCCCGAAATGGATCTTATCTTAACTAACTCCTTCCCTTATCGTGACCACCGGTGATGACCATAAGCTGTGCCAAAAGGCACTTCATATTTCACGAGTTTATAAACTTCATCGTGTCTGATCGACGATTGAGATATCCATAGATCCGATGGTCCAGATCTTATCGTGATCTCACATCTTGCGAGTTTCCACACCATGCTCCGTTGACTTCAAGTCAACGACCTGTCTTATGATTCGACGATCCATATTTTCTCTTAATTCAATGGCTCAGATCATATCGTGATTTCTCATATCACGATTTCGACGTTCTTTTGGTTATGTTTCTTGCCTCTCCAAGTCATGATAGGCGAAGCTCCGAGATGGAGCTGGATCAACGGTCCAGAACAAAGCTCGATCTGACGACTACAATTAAATCGTGATTTCGCATATAGCGATTTCAGTGGTTATGTTTCTTGCCTCTCCAAGTCGCGATAGGAAAATATCCGATATGGAGCTGGATCAATGGTCCAAAACAAACCTCGATTTGACGGCTATGATTGAATCATGATTTTAGTGGTTATGTTTCTTGCCTCTCCAAGTCGCGATAGGCGAAGCTTCGAGATGGAGCTGGATCAATGGTCCAGAGAAAATCTCGATTTGAAGGCTGTGATTAAATCACGATTTCACATATTACGATTTCAATGGTTATGTTTCTTGCCTCTCAAAGTCGCGATTTGCGAAACCCCAAAATGGCGTGAAATCAACAGTCCCAATCAACACTTGATCTAATGGTCATCGGGAATTGTAAATGGGATCCAATGATCAGAAATTTTGCTTCTCCTCTTGATCTTACTTTGTTCTTCTTACTCTGATCTTGCCATCGATGATCTACCCACAATCCTCTACACTATCTCTTCTGAGCTTATTCGAATCTTCTCTGTAGTGTCTTCTCATAATGCCCATTTATTACATACTTTCTGTACTCATGCCATCTTCATTGTTGTACTTGCCATCAATGAAAAGAATTCACTGTCTGTTAAATCTTTGCCAACAATCTCCCCCTTTGGCATTGATGGAAACACAAGCACCCACATGCATTCAGACTCTCCTCCCATACTCTTTTCTCCCCCTTTGACATCAATGTCAAAGAAGAAACATGCTCCCCCTGAGCTGTTGCAAAACATACTCCCCCTATAAACTATGAGCATCTTGGAAATACACTAGATATTCAATAAGTACTCCCCCTGACCAGGTGAACAGATTAGACACAAGAAATTATAACCCCCAACTTTTGACGAAGATATCCAAAATGGGTTGCTGCTAATGGTTTTGTAAATATATCTACAATCTGTTATGTAGAAGGTATATAATTTAGTTGAACAATTATGTTTGTAACTTGTTCTCTGAGAAAATGGTACTTTATTGGAATATGCTTAGTCTTGGAATGAAGAACAAGATTCTTGGAGGCACTAATGGCACTAGTGTTATCACAGTGAATTGGAATGGGATCAGTGTAAGTTACCTTCAAATCTGCAAGAGTTTGTATCATCCATAAAATTTGTGTGCAGCAAGTAGCAGCAACAATGTATTCTGCCTCTGTAGTTGATAATGAAATGGATCCTTGATTTTTACTAAGCCATGCAACTAATGAGTCACCCAAAAAGAATGCTCCTCCACTAGTGTTTTTTCTCTCATCAACACAGTTTGCCCAATCTGCATCTGAATAAGCAGTTAACTAAAAATTTTGTTTTCTGGGATACCACAGACCATAAGTCATCGTTCCCTTCAATTATTTGAATATATTTTTTACAACTACCAAATGACTTTGTTTAGGAGCAGATTGATAATGACCTACCATTCCAATAGCTTGCATTATATCAAGACAAAATGCTCTGATGTACAAAAGACTGCCTATCATAGAGTGATATGTCCTTTGATCAACATCCAGTGAAACATCATTTTTACTGAGCTTGCAACCAACCACCATAGGTGTGCTAACTGGAGAGGAATATTCCATCTGAAATTTCTTCAACATCTCTTTCAAATATTTTTCTTGAGAAATAAAT
>ML777589.1:656206-690921 GCA_009831015.1 Picea engelmannii | reverse complement strand
TTTCATCTTCATTCATCTTTAGTTGTTCAAATTTCAATCTGTATGTTTGAAGTTTGGCATCTTTTACTTTCTCATTTCCTTCATAACTACTAATAAGTTTATCCCACATTGCTTTGGTAGTTTCAAGATGCATCACCTTTATAAACTCAGCTTCAGCAAGTCCATTCAAGATAGCATTCATTCCCTTAGCATTAAAACTAAATTCTAACTTATCATCCTTGGAGGCTAGCACAATAGGCTTCCAGTCTCTACTACATCCCAAACATCAACACCCAAGGCCATTAAGTATGTTCTCATTCTAATCTTATAGAAGGAAAAATTTGTTCAGTCAAACAGAGGGGGCTTAGAGGCTGAAGTCCCTTCATGACTTGTCATGCTTAAGCTTATAGATCTACCTTTGAATAAAGGAACCCGCTTTGATAACAATTGTTGAAATGACTAAGACAACTGAGAGGGGGGGGGTGAATCAGTTGTTATTATGCTTAAACAATTTTAAGTCTATTAATACATTCTTAATCTTTCTTCAAGTGATCATAAACATTATACAACATATGGATAATAAAAGTAATGAGCATCGGTCACACATAAGGTATACACAGAAACAAAGTTTCACGAGGAAACCCATAAAGGGAGAAAACCTCTTCTTCTTCGAAATGATAGGTAGTCTTTTAAGTTCTATACATCATCTATAATTGAGCACCAACTCAATGTGAGGCTGCTACCTCTGTTTTACAAGCTGCAACTTCTTTGAGAGCACCAATTCTCTTGTTTCTCTAGCACCCACTAGAAGGAAGCACCAACTCCCCTAATGTTCCAACACCAACTGGATGGAAGCATAAACTTCCAGTTACACATGCTCCAACCTGTATAACAGAGAACATTTGTTCTCCCTTGCACCACCCTGGAATATAAATGAATAAATAAACAACCAACTACACAGATAAATCGATTCTTACCACTTCTTCTTTGTTCTGTAAATTTGGTCTTCTTCTAACTATTCTGTAATTCTTCTCTTCCTTTGTCTGTTATGCAATTCTTCTCTGCTTCAACTTGTTCTTTCATTATACTATGTTTCAAGTCTTTTCCTCATCTGTTACTCTTCTCTGAGTTTTATATCCCACTGCGCACTTTTTCAGTCTCACACTGTGCATATTTTCAGTCTCACACTGCGTATATTTTCAGTCTCACACTGTGTATCCTGTGATTTTCCCTATCTTCCAGTTTAATTCATTTTTCGTCTAGAACCAACAACCATGCACAGTCTATATCTTTTTCTTTTATGCACCACTCCCACAACAGTTACACTTTGCATCTTCTTAGTCTAAAGAAAAAACGTCTTTGCAACTGAAACGCCAACCGATCAGGAATCATGAATCAGTTTTGCTAACTGATTCATAACTGATGAATTAACTGTGAGAGAGAAAAATAGCCCTCCGATCATATTCAATTTTATATGCACCGTTGGATGAACTTTATTAAACTTGCCTTTAAATCGAGTTTTGGAATTTCGACATCCCTGTGGCCAAATGTCTCGACACTTCATGTCGCGATCTCCAAAACTCTGATACAGATCTTTTCTGTGCTATCCCATTATAGCCCGCGTACACTTCAAAAACTAGGGTTTCTAAAGCTTTGATATTTTTGTTGTCAAGATCTACGATATTGTCGAAGCTTTGATGCATCCATTATTGATACTGAGAGGGGGGTGAATCAGTATCAAGTACAATTTAAAAACCTTTTTCAACTTATACTTAAACCATTCAATTATATCCAATGAGCAATGAACAATAGTATAAGAGTTACACCAATACACCACAATACACCATGCACAATATATGAGAAATAATCAATAGTTTTTTGTTCAAGGGAAGTAATGACTTCCAAAGGTAGCTACAGTTTCCAAATGTAGAGGGAGGGATAAAACTCCAAGAGGAAGATAAGATCCTCCAATATCAAGAGAGAGTTAAACTCTCCATCCTTTCCCCTTCCTTCCACCCAAGAATATATGAGAGATAATAAAACTTTACATTAAATCATCACCATCAACCAATCATCACATAGAACCTAATAATGCTTCCTAAGACTTCTTCAATTTCTGCAATTCTTGGAGTAATCTGATCCTATAGATAATATTACTCAATGTATTCTCTGAAACTCCTCCAATTTTCACTCCTTGAATCCTCCCCAAAAAGAGGTTATAGAAAGAATGGTAGTCTTTATTCAATTATGGTCTATTCAGAAGACCCAACATGTACAACATGCCCCACGCTCAATATTTAACATCTGATTCTGAAACTTGCACACAAGAAACTATAGTCCATACACTTTCCAATGGAAGTGGTCCCACTTCATTTGGATTTTTTATGAACAATTTATGACTTTTTTTACCCGGAACACCTGTTTATTGACTAGCTTCAGGACTGGTCACAAACCCTATCTTCCACAGAGTGTATCTCCATAATTATAGTGAATCAAAAGATGAAATTTTTACCATAGGTACCTTTATATGTCTTATCAATACCATAGCGATTTCACCATCTTAATCGTTCTAGAAAAAAAGTTATAGAAAAAATGGTAATATGACCTGAAAATAACATACCTTAGAACAAATCACCAAAAGACTTCATCCTCCCTTAAAATCTAGCCTTCTTTTCTTCTTATTACCTCTGAAATTCAACTTGTACCAAATGAATGTATAATGATTTTTATTTATACCATTTATGTCACTTCCTTTTAACATTAGGGCCAACCTGACACTTTCTTATTTTGTAATTCTTTTCTTTAATTATCTTCAGGGCCTACATGTACTTCCTTCTTCAATTCACTTTGTCATCTTCAAAAATTCATTTCTCCTCAACCATGAGGATCCACATGACGTGCCACATACCACCGGAAACAACATGATGTATACTATCCATCCATGGGTGTTGTATCTGCATGTGCATTTTCCTTCATGTCCAAATACCTTCATCAATCTTGTGGTCCAAAACCCACAACTAGGGTTGACATCAATGGAAACAACCAATATTCCAACATCCGTGAGATCCTCCTCACACTCTCTTTTTTAGAATAGATCTTCAATCATGCTCAGGATATTCACTCCAAATATGCTCTCACAAGAATCTCTCATAATAAACTCTCCATTGATCCAACCAAAAGATAAGATACAAGAGACCATTTCTATCTTATTTATACTTTCATCCTCTAGGTCACTTAACCCATTCTTAAGTCACTTAACCCATTTTTCTTATTTTAGGGTTATCCACTTTCAATAAATAGAAAGTTCTCCAATACTTTATCATTTAAATATTCCTTCTTGATTTTGTCACATCTCTTTATTATTTAAATAATCCACCTTAACTTTGTCACTTTACTTTATCATTTAAATAATGATTTCTTCTTTTAGTTGACTTTGACTTCTTTGACTTTGGGGGCTTCAATCCTTCATATGGGGGTCCTTCATCTTTGTAAGGCCATAACTCTCAAACCATGAAGAGTTATGTGACATTCCACATACCATCGAAAATGGCATGAAAAGCACTATCCATATAGGATAGTTTCACCAACAATTTCATTGATCTTCATCTCATTATTCCATAATCAAACATGGGTCCTCCAACCATTCTTCTAGTATAACTCAATCCACAAAGCATATCCCCATGAGGGATTTCACCATAAGGGGACCAATTTGGATTTCATCCATTTATTCAACTTATTAATCATGATAAGACAATAATGAGTCATCTATACATCAATCCACCATTGCATCATATACATCAACTATGTATCATGTATCAATGACAACTCATTGATCCATTTTCATTGATTGGTTTCTACTTGACATCTATCATTCTCATCAAGGATACTACATATACATGTTCATCAATTATCAATCAATCAATATTTTCAGTCAATCAATCCATTGACATCAATCAATCACTTGAAATCAATTAATCACACAATCACTTGACATCAATTCTTTGACATAAAAGTAATCAAACCATTGGCATCAATGAAACCATGATCTGATAATACCCCCCTTTGGCATTGATGGCAATACCAACATTGATGTCAACACCAATCATTGATGTCAACATGTAGACAAGGCATGCTCTACATCAATAGTCATCAATCACAACCATGTGACTATCTCTTCTCATTAGACTATGTATTTCTATCAATAAACATCAATCACATCAATGTGACTATCTCTCCCCCTTTGACATCAATGGAAAAGGGCCATTCTCCTCTTGGGGCTTCTACCCTCGCTTGAACTCTCCTTGGGGATATTCCTCCTATCTTGTTGCTGCTGAATAATCTCTCCCCTTTTGAACAAGGGATATCGATCTGATGTAATGCTGAAAATACATGTATCATGCTCCCTCTAAGACCATCACCCCCCCTGGAATTATGACTCCATGATATTTCTTCAAATATAGGGCTCTTTTCTAGGTATGCATCTGATAAATATATCCTCCTAGAATCATGGGAAGAAGAATGACTCCCCCTATGGGTATGTCTCCCCTATCTTCTCTGCAATATGAACAATGTGCTACTATATAATGATCCTTGGACTTGTTCATGCATCAAACTCATGCCATACCAAGCATCATGAAACAAAAGATATGTCTATAATGAAAATAGAGAATCATGAACAATATATCATCCATAGAATGTATCCACCATATGCCAATATGTGCATCTACCAATATTCCAAGAAAATACCATCTATGAGTGTACCATCATGCATCATCACTTGCACCAAGCAAGTATATCAACCATGCATCAACAAGCTATGACTCCCCAATGATGCACAACATGACTATCAACTCAACTCACCAACTACATGTCTCAATATGTAGCCTAACCACATGAAAAATGCATGCACCATGATATCCAACATATGCTTCCAATAATAAGATATATCAATGAAACTTATATATGTACCAACCATGTACCCCAATAGATCAACATCAATCCATACTCATGGGTTAGTGCCATGCACCCAAGATTTATTTTACATCGCCACCTTACATGATCTAACATAGAACCATGAAAACCTATAGAAAATAGTGTCAGAACCTGCAATAAACCATGTCATACCCTGCATCATAGAGTTATACCATCACATCAAACTACAACCACTATGCATTGCCTTTTTCCCAGGGATATACCACATATACACAGTCTTCTACGCAACATATCACATATGTACGAGACCTATACAAGGTCAGTCTGCATATGTATGTGAATGATACCACTGTAACCCTCATGTGCTTCAGTAGATGAATTACTTGAGCTTGCCTTCAGTCCTTCATTTTGTTTTGGCTACTCTGTCTTCTTCACGCACTTTTGTAGATGAACCTGCTCCTCAGAACTTGAGCTTTGAGCATCCATCTTTTCAAATATGCCTCCCTTTATAACTTCATTCCTTCTTCTAGCCATGCTATTTGAATACCTCATCATTGACTTTCTTCTTGTGTTCTAGCACTCCTCGGATTTGTGGMCAAATATACTATATAGCATCTCATGGTGTTACAGTGAACAACAATGTGTCCTACTTGATCACATCTCCAACACCTTATGGTGTTATAAAATATTMCATTGTATCTCCTTTCATAAGCTCTACATTCAAAATATTTGTGACCATATCCATTACATGAATAACAATGCCCATGAAAAATACTTTCATACCTTTTCTTTGGTGTCCCAAGACTATCTTCTTGAGGTCTTCCTTGCTTTGTTGTTTTGAAATTTTATTTGCCTTGTGTAGATGGTTGTTTTGTAGCATTGTCTTCCTTCTTTGATGGACTTAGCTAATGCTTCTTTGAGGTGCTTGCTTCAACATATGTAGCTTCTTCTTTGTATCCAAGACCTGATTTATCAAGTGGTTATCTTTGACTTTCCAAGATCTCATCCAAGATTCGTGAGTTATTCAAGAATTTGTTTGACTTTTCTACCTTCTTTATAAGGTCAACAATTTCAATGTCTAACTTACAACATGCCTCTTCCTTTTCATTTATTTGATTCTTCAATAGTTCCCCTATTCTTTTGGATTCTTCAACTTGGGTATTGATATGGATAATGGTTTCAAAAAATTTGCTAATCTCGTCATCTACATTTATATCTTCTTTTCCATTCTTTGGTCTTGTGATCTCTTCTTCCTTTTCTTCTAATTGGGTCTTATTTCTCTCTTCTTCTTCCTTGAGCATTTCTTTTAATTTCAAGATGTGCCTTAGACTCCTCCTAAGAAACTTCTTAGTGTTATATGAAAGATAGTTATAGTCTATATAATAATGATCACTTCTATATATATATAAACCCTCTTCAACTTCCTTTTGAAGTTTTAATAGATTTTATTCTATTCTTTTCATACGGTAATTACCATCAAACTTTACAAAAATTGTTTCTAGATCTTCTTCTTCACTTGTAGAGAAACATTCATCATCATCATTGCAAAAAAGTATTTTTTAGGGTTCTTTACCTTCATTTTAAATATCTCCACAATCTTCCTTTTTGCAACATCAACACATAATTCTTTGCCTTCATTTGAAATGTCTTCAAGATCTTTGTTTATGCTATCATCACTTGATTCTTTATCTTCACTTGAAATGTTTTCAATATCACATTTAGAAATAATAAAATCAAGGGTTTTTAGATATTCTTTACCTTTAATGATCTTGATGGGGTGATCTTCAATATCTTCCTTCTCCTTCTTTCTTTGATATGTCTCCTCTAGCTTTAGCCACAGATCCTTGGTGGAAGTGCAATGTCCCATTCTCTCTTTTATAGGGCTTGAGAGTCCACTAAGAATGGTCTTGAGAGCCAATGCATCATTCTTCTTTCCTTCCCTTTGAGCTGCAAACTTTGACTTGTTCTTCAAGGAAACTGATCCACCAATGGCTGCCTTCCAAATAACTGCTCCCATTTCCTTCAAATGTATTCTCATTTCTATTCTCCAAGTAGAATATTTTTCCTCATCAAGCATTGGAACTTCATCATCCATTTGTGTGTCTATGGATCTACTTCAAGCTTGTTAAGGCTTGTAGTGAAGGCCCACTCTGATACCAATTGTTGGACACACCTACCACACTTAGAGGGGGGGTGAATGAGTGTGGATATCCTTTTCACAAAAATTACCTTTTTCACAAAACTCCTCAGTTAACATTTAGCATTTACTCATTACCCATTGCTTTCATTTATAACCAGTTAGATGTGAACATATATCATCAACAAATAATCACTGGAAGGAACATAAAGAACACAAGATGTATGTACATTTTTTCTTTTTATTGTGGACAACAATCCAGGGGTTTTCCAGCAACAACTGAATAGAGTACAACTCTACAAGAGCACCAGCTCTATATGCAAGACTCATCTTACATTTGCAGCATCAACTGAGATGAGGCAACAATCCTCAATGGATATCAATCTTTCAATAGGTACGCAACCTGTCAGTAGTGCAACCCGCATGTATACTTGCCCTGGCTCACTACAACCTGCATATGCACGTGGCCAGTGTATACAAAAACCTGCGTAAACTTTCTGAGCTTCTTAGGGTTTGTACTTCAAGACCAACTCAGATCCTCTGCAACCAATATATCATTCTCTTCTATCTCTAACTGTCCAATATGACCACCAACCAGTCACAACACATCCAAGATCTCCACTAGTTTATTCATACTCCACAACCAATTAACACGTATGTTAGTCAATCATGCATAAGAAATCAACATACTATAGCCATCATATCAATACTGAATCATAAGAGTGTTGCTCACTCCATCAACCAACATAAACCACATCATAGCAACCATACCAAGAATTCCCTAAGCATTCACAACACAACAAACAATAGTATCCATCAAGACCATAATGCAATCATACCAGTGTCTTAGTGATAGATTTGATCCCATGGAATGCAGATCTAGAACCTGCTTCAATCTTCAACAGCTTGTCATCAGCTCAAATACAAATCTTCATGATTTTTTCTACTGTACGTGCTCTGTCCTCATACATCCCACGTATGTACGTGTCCTGGCCCATTACAACCCACGTACACTTCATAAACTAGGGTTTCGGAAGCTTCAAGATTTTTGTCGTCAAGATCTTCGGTATTACCGAAGCTTTGATGCGTCCATGAGATCCTCCTCACGCTCTCTTTTTCAGAATAGACCTTCAATCATGCTCAAGAGATTCACTCCAAATATGCTCTAAGAAGAAGATCTCATAAGAAACTCTCCATTGATCCACACAAAAGATAAGATACAATAGACCATTGCTATCTTATTTATACTTTCATCCTCTAGGTCACTTAACCCATTTTCCTTATTTTAGGGTTAACCACTTTCCATAAATAGAAAGTTCTCCAATACTTTATCATTTAAATATTCCTTCTTGATTTTGTCACATCTCTTTATTATTTAAATAATCCACCTTAACTTTGTCACTTTACTTTATCATTTAAATAATTATTTATTCTTTTAGGTCACTTTGACTTCTTTGACCTTGGGGGCTTCAAGCCTTCATATGGGGGTCCTTCATCTTTGTAAGGCCATACATCTCAAACCATGAGAAGTTATGTGACATTCCATATACCACCAGAAATGGCATGACAATCACTATCCATGTAGGACAGTTTCACCAACAATTTCATTGATCTTCATCTCATTATTCCATAATCAAACATGGTTCCTCCAACCATTCTTCTAGGATAACTCAATCTGCAAAGTGTCTTCCCGCGAGGGATTTCACCATAAGGGGACCACTTTGGAGTTCATCCATTTGTGCACCTTATCAATCATGATAAGACAATAATGAGTCATCTATACATCAATCCACCATTGCATCATATACATCAACTATGCATCATGTATCAATGACCTCTCATTGATCCATTCTCATCGATTGGTTTCCACTTGACATCTATCATTCTCATGAAGGATACTATACATGTTTATCAATAATCAATCAATCAAGCTTTTCAATCAATCAATCCATTGACATCAATTAATCACACAATCACTTGACATCAATCCTTTGACATCAAAGTAATCAAACCATTGGCATAAATGAAAACATGATCCAACAATAACAAACTCCAAGTGGATAGGAACGAGATCCCAAGAGATCCATGTGTCTACCTGGGTGCATGCAGTTTTATGGGGGAAAACCTGTCATTGGGAGGGGGGGGTTCTTTGCATTCTTGTCATCCTTTTCCCCATTTCCTCACGCACTGAGGAGGCAGGTAGTCAGCCATTTTATTCAATTTTTTAACTCTCTTCCATCATGAACCTATGTAACTTGTGCGCACTGATATTTTTGTTCAGCTTGTACCCTTACTTACCCTATTTAACTATTGTGGTTACTCGTTTGACTTAGGAGCTGGACAAAAGAAGTAGGTTGTTAGGCCTGTGGTTTTGAAGAGGCACATTTCCAGGCCCATGGGTTGAATAAGTAGGTTTTCAGGCCTCTGAGAAACTCTCTCCATGTGAGAGAGATTGTTGGGGAAGTGATTTCTCCTGGAGGGAGTCCAACAATAGCTATAGAGCTCTGAGAAATCCTGATCTGGCCTGTTGTTGAAGACGATGGATTTTGGAATAATGAAGGTGTATAATCCTTGGCTAGGACATGCATGTGGGGAATGAGATTCTGTGAGTGGTGGGTGTAAGTAGGCTCCTTGGAGGGAATCCTTCCTGTTGCATTGTGCAGCTTTCCATAGTCTCATCCTAGCCTAGGATTTCCTTTACCCTGGGTGTATTTTATTCCCAGCTCGGGGGTGACCCACTACTGATATCTTAGAGAAGCATGGTATAAGGATGGGAGGATAATGTAAGGTATTCATTCAATAAATGGATTTCATACAAAGATAAGTACCAATTCTATGTTAATTTTCAATGTTGTGTTAAGTACATGTCTGAAGTTTATCAAAACTTCCCGTGTTTATTGCATGTATGTGTTTATTGCCACTTCCACATGAATTTATGTATGAGAAGAATGTTTATATATATTAAATTTGTATTATATATATGTGCGTGTGTGTGTGTGTGTGTGTGTGTGTGTGTGTGTGTGTTATGAGCTCAAATAGAGCATGCATAGCCTAGTGGCCTAAGACTGGGGTGTGCTACATATCTATATCATAACTTGGTCAATTTGGTTTTTGAGATGGCACTTCTTGGCTTGGGTGGCCTAAGACGCTTGGAAATTGGTATCAAAGATTAGAAAAGAGTTCCTCCTTTCAGTGGCATGATCGTCTTGGGTGAGAAAAGTTGGTTTTGAAGTAGTGTGTCCCGGCAAGGCAACCCATGTGTGCTACATAGGAAATACCAATTGTGTTGAGTCCAAATAAATATGGAGGTTGGAGAATGTGTACAGATTCAAGAGCCATAAAAAAGATAACCATCAGGTATAGATTCCCTTTACCCATAATGGATAATTTAATGGATAGTTTGAGTGGATCTAGTTATTTTTCTAGGATAGACTTGAAGAGTGGATATCATTAGATAAGGATGATAGAGGGAGATGAATGGAAGACATTCAAAACAAATGAAGGATTGTATGATTGGTTGGTTATTCCATTTGACTTAACAAATTTCCCAAGTATGCTTATGAGGTTGATGAATGAAGTACTTAAATAATTTATTGGTAAGTTTGTAATTGTCTATCTAGATGACATTTTAATCTTTAGTAAGACTGAAGAGGAGCACTTGAGACATATAAAGATGGTGTTGAGAAGACCGTAGCAAGAGAAGTTGTTGGTGAATTTAAGGAAGTGTTCTTTCATGAAAACATAACTCATATATTTGGGGTTTGTAATCACTTAAAATAAATTGAAGGTGGATCTAGAAAAGGTGAGGGAAATCAGAGATTGGCCTTCTCCAAGAAGTGTATTTGAGGTAAGAAGTTTTCATGGATTGGTGAGTTTTTACAGGAAATTCATCAAAAATTTCAGTAGAATTTGCGCACCTATAATGGACACCATAAAGAAGGAGAATATGTATTTTAATTGGATAGAAGAGGATGAAAAAGGATTTAGAGTGTGTTATCACACTAAGTCACCTTGGGTCTCTTAGTTTGTTTTTGTTAAAAACAAAAGTTAAAAAAATCCTTAGATTCTTATTTTCTCTTTGAAATAAATTTCTCATCCATTAAATGTTATTTATGATAGGACCCATTAGGATGACTAAACCTTTGAGTCATAGCTCATGTGTTGATCCACAATTCAATTTCTGATCCTTAAACCCTTATGAGCTCATGGTCTATTCTTTATGTCCCCTCTCGTGACTCATCCCTAGGTTGATACCCCCCATGACCAGGCTGATGTGACACACCTCTCTCATCACTCATGACCTTGCATGCATAGATGATCATCCCCACTCACCTGTCCAATCATTTTTTGATTTGGAGAACATTTCCCACTCAGCAAACATTTTCATAGCGGTTGTCATGATTATCATGCACCCACTCCAAGTCATGATTTCCACGACTAATACCTTAACCCTTGTTTTCAGTGCCTGAAGCCGGTTGAAATTCTTTCAAAAGATCTTGCATTTATGATCCTTGGTAATGGTTTCTAAATTTGAAAAGTTCAGCAGTGATGCGCTGCATAAGTTTGCAAGTTCATATCAGATGATTGCATGTCCACTAAATCCGATGTTTTGAGAGATTTCAGGGCCAAAGTTTCCTCAATCTCATCCTATGTTCATGCTGAGGAGCTCAACAGTTGTCGACTTCACAGGTATCTTGTGCAACCTCCTTCGCATATTAATTTTCATGGGAGATTTGTTCTCGAGTTTCAGTTTTCTAAGCTTGAAGGGTAGTATGGGAGACATATTCTCTTTCCTGTAAACATCTTCACTCATATCCATAGTCTGATTATTGTGGTTAGTTATAGCCTTTGAAAGTCACAGTCATGAAATAGCCTATCCTCTTTGTATGCGTTGCGCTACACAGAGCCACTGCTCAAACCTCCCTGATTATCCTTTGCCTCTTTTCATCTTGTACAAAGAGTCATTTCAGAATTAATTCCTCATAGTCTACACTCTGAAAACCTGTATAATCCTGAAGGTCCATTTCTCATAGCCAAGATCATTTTCTAAGAAATTTTAATTTGAAGGGCCATCCTTGTGCATTTGAGACTTGAATTGAAGTTTTTTGGTCAAGAACACCCCTTACATCCTCTTAGGAACCCTCTTTCTGAGTCATGGAGACTCCTCAGTCGAAGAAAGAACACAAAGGTGGTAAGATAGTTCAAATAGAACCTATGGACATGCACCTTTTCGACACAGGACCCATGGAAATGGAAATGTTTCGAAGAGCAGGATGCCTCTATTTTTTCCAGAACATGCAAATAGGCCACTCAGAAGTAGAAAAACAATTTTCACTAAATTTTGATGGAAAGAAAATGAGAGTTGGAGATTTGGAATTTGAGGTGACTGAGGCCTCCATCTCAGCTACAACAGGGATTCCCATTTCAGGAGAAAATTGGTTCAAGGCCATGGTATTGAGTTCACCTTTCATTAAAGATCTTTTCAAGCCTGAATACCAAGTCAATGATTTATCTAAGAGTGTGCCAAGGAATCAGTTGATTGACCAGTTTGACATAATGTTGAAAATCATATAGAGATATTTTAGTTGTGAAGGGAGATTTAACACCCTGTATCATTACCAAATAAGGATGTTGTTGCATTTTACTGGTAAGGTTCAGATGAATATTCCATATTACCTATTTTGAAGTATAGGTAAAATGGAAGATAGGGTGCAAGATGTTGACTCCAGTCTTTTCCACTCTGGACTTATCGGGATGCTTGTCTCTAAAGAGTTTGGAAATAAAGAGATCTCCTAGGAGAATTTTTAGGTCACTTCTCACTTCAAGCTGGACACAACACCTACCCCCCAATCACATATTATAGGCTCTTCATCACCTACAAGTACTAAAACAGGGAACAAAAAGAAGAGAAAGGACAGAGACCCTGTTTCAGAGATCAATAAGTAGGTCAGGGAAGCTGAGGAGGAAGTTTGTCCTTCCCCACATAGAGATTTCTCACCACCACCTCCACCAGGGTTAGAAGAAGTTCCATCTTCTACCAAGGTGAGATCAAAAAAAGGGAAGAAGCCTCTCTTTCCCTCTCCTCCTCCAGTAGTTGAAATCAAAGGTAAAAAACTTTTCACTAGGTCATCAATTCCTAAGGGGGATTTCAAAGGAAATCCTTTGCCAGAAACCCCTATACATAAGAAGAAAGGGAAAGGCGTTGAAAACGATGTAGAAGAGAAACAAGAAACCCCTGTACATAAAATCTAGGGTAAAGGTACCAAAATACCTTTGGAGAGGGAAGATGAAATCCCTATGAAGGATTGTAAAAAACCTATGAAGAATAATTAACAAGTTGTTTTGCAAGAAAAGAAGCATAAAGGAAAAGGTTTTGAGAAGTCTGATGAAACATGCAAGGAAAATCCTGTACATATGGAAGAAAAGGACAAGAAGAAGCTTGTTGAGACTGCACATGTCACCAACCCCCTTGGCAGTTAGACCTATAAAAGACTTATTAAGCAGCTTAGGATGCAAGGAGAGAAATATCTCATCTCAAAGAAGAAGACAAGGTCCACTTGTATCAGATGAATGAGATCATGATTGGCTACAACCATACCCTCGACTTGGCAAGGTTCACAGTGAGAAAGGCTCTGCCTCTTCATAAACAATTGAAGAATCTTTACAGATAGAACAAGGGTTTCCAAGCTCAGAACAGGAAGCTAAAGGCAGGACTGAAACATTTGCAAGATGAAGTAACCCAAAAGAATTTACAGGTGTTGGTTGAGGCTGCCATTGAAGATGACAAGCCAGTAGCTAAGGAGAGCACAACTATACTGAAAAAGGCTACCAGTGCTAAGAAGAATAAGTCTATTGAGTTAGTTGGAGAGACTCTTTCCACCAAAAAGAGTGTGAGGCTATGTGTTAAAATGACAAAGTAGCTAGTAGTGCTAAACCCCATTTTTGAGAGTTGTTCCTTCTTGGGAAAGCTAACTAATATGGACATACTAAGTTTTGATACCTATACAGGATTCTATGTGTTTAGCTATATGAATTTTGGAATTTTTGCCAAGTTCTAGCTTCACTCAGTGGTAAAAACACCTAAGTAAATTGATTTGTCATCATGGAAGGACATAAACAACTATACACACGTTCAAGAGTCAAAGACGTTACATTTTTGGCATAGCTACCCAAACCCTTATGCAGACGTAGCATAGGTGGCACTGCGTAATATTTTACAGAATGTAGAATTGTCATATAGGCACTACATAATATCTTATAGAGAGCAGGTTCACCCACAGGCGCTACTCAATTTTTCAACAAAGGACAAATGTAGCCACAGATATGCAACACAGGGGTGATACCCATAGGCTCTACCTTCTCTCCTTGTTCAATTTTAGGGGGTGCTACACAAAATTGCTACCCAAGGGAGTAGCCAACAAACACCAGGGACCTAGGAAGACTAACCCAACAGTTTTGGATAAGTTAATAATGGAATAAAATGATAGAAGTAGCAGTTGGCGTGCAGAGGAAAACTACAAACTCCAAAGGGACACATGGAAAAATAGGAGCTGAGTAGCAAAAGAGGATCAAAGAAGTTAGAAGCATGATTGGGTTTAGTCACCAGCACTTCCCTGTTTTATAGCATAGGTTGTTATCTTAGTTGTTATAATAAATACATGTTCTAAGATTTTTAAGGAAAAGAGGCCAGCTCGTACCTCCAGTTGTTGCCTCCCTTTCTTGGTATAAATAGATAGATGAATTTATTTAATAGGCTTGGATGGTAGAGAAAGACTCCCAATAAATTATAATATTTTTGATAAAGTGATTATGATCTAGTATTTACTGCACTGAAGACTTTTGACTAATAGAAATCAGCTCCTATTTCAGACTATTTTCTTCTAATGCTAAATGTTCATATTTGAATGCTTCATATGGATGACTGTGGTAATGATATGATGGATGTTTAATCATTTTATTGTCATGGTGTTTATTTAGCTCCTCAGTTTCTCATCTCAAGAAGAACTTGTTTTAAGAAATTTTCTTCCTTGGGCTTTTGTGGACCTAATGTTTGCAGTAGCTCTTTTATTCCTCTCATTCAAGTCTTCTTTCTATCCAAATTTACTCCCAAACTACTGGTTGAAATTAGTCAAGACCTTATTTGATGTTACATGTTAGCCCTGTTTCTGAGTGAGGCTATTATCATTTCGAGTTTTTCCATTCGACCTTTCAAAAAACACTCATATTTTCACATATAATCTCATGGGTATTGAGCTTACCTTCCTTGGAATCAGAAGGCGACTCCTAGTGATAATGTTTTTGGCGCTGTTGTTGGGGAACAATTTGAAGAATTTTCCCTGGGATAGAATGACAATGATTACTATCTCTCAAGGTGCATTGGGACTTAGTATTTTGAATATTTCATATTGCACCTGGCGACTCCATTGATTCATCTCTGGCGCCTAAAGGCAGACATAAGAGATCAAATCCACAGTTACCTTTGGTTCCACCTGAGGCTGACCTAGAGAAGATAATCAAGAAGGGAAAAGCTTCTAAAAAAGGTTTTTCTGCTTCTACTACAAGTGCTTGTGATCAGTTGCCTGATTCCACTCTTGATACTCCTGTTGTTTTATCAAGTAAGATTTCTTTATCTTCTGCTAAAGTATCTAAAAAGCTAGATTTTGAAGAGTTTCTTGTTGAATACTCTACCTTTGAAACTGAATTGAAAGATGAAAACATTGATATATTCTCCTCCCTTGATATTGAGAAGTGTTTTAGTCTTGATAGTTTTGAAGATTTCCCTACATTAGGTTTTGCTACACCTCTTTATGTTAAAACTTTAGCTGCGAAAGAAGTAGGAACTTCATCTCCTTCTCATACCTTACCATCCTCTTCCAAGACTCCACCTATTGTTTTGAAGACTGAAATCTCCCCTTTATCCTTTTCTCCTTCTCCTAATCTGCACACAGCCAGATCTCCTTCTCTTGCTTGTTCACCTAGAATCCAAAATCAAATGGCAGTTGTTAACCCCCTACAAATAGGATGGATGCCATAGTGGCTACAAGATATGCTCCTTTAGTCTTGCCTCAGCTAGTGAATTCTCTTCCCCCTGGAGATTATTTGAAATACATGCACAAGTTTACTGGAGAAGAAGATATAATAGCTGAGGAACATCTTGTTGCTTTCTATAGCTATGCAGATAACCAAAATATTGAAAATGAAGATGTTTGGATGAGGGTTTTCATCCAAATATTTTTTGGTGAAGCTAGGAAGTGGTTTAGGGGTCTGGCCCCTGGATCCATCATGGGTATTGAGGCATTGGATGAAGCCTTCTTGAGGCACTAGGGTGACAAAAATGATTTTCTGTATTATATCATTGAATTTGGATATTTGAAAAGGAAAGAAGGAGAGTCCGTCTCTGACTTTTATAAAAGGTTTAACAAAATGTACAAGAAGATCCCTGATGAGATCAAACCCACTGAAACCATGGAAAAAATCACTTATGCCAATGCTTTTGACTTTGATTTCTGCCTTCTATTGATAGAGAGAAGATCACCTTCCTTAGTTCAGATGTAGGATGCTTCCTTAGAGGTAGAATCCAACATAATTACTTCAGATAAGCTCAAGGGAAAATATGATAGAGATAGGAGGAAAAACAAAGCTTAAGCTTCCACTTCTGACTCTCTTGTTGTTCATTCACAGTTAGATGAGTTGTCCAAATTAGTAAATTCCCTTTCTACTGAGTTTGAGAAGTTAAAATCAGAAGGAAGACAACCATATAGAAATGCTCAGAACATTGAAAATAGAGGTAATTTCAGGAGACCCAACAATTCTCCCCAAATACTTCCTAGAGATCCCAGAAACAGAGAGAGAGATGATTAGAGGATTCAAGCTCCTTTTCAGAATAATCTAGTTGCTGATGAAGAAGAAGAGGAGGTAGAGGCTGATCTTGAGATCCATTGTTTAGGTGATTCATCCCCATCCCCACACTTGACTCAATCCTCTTATGAGAAATCTTTAATGGATATTCAAATCAATGTGTTAAGCAAGGGAGAACAAACAAAGGAAAATGCTAGTAGATATAATCTAAGATCTAAGAAGAATGAAGAAAAAATTGTTGCCCCTAATTAGCCTGTTCAGAAAGAATATTCTTCCAAGACTGTGACAATGAGAAGCAAGGAAAAAGATTCTCAAAACCCACAACTTCTGATCAGAAATCCTCCTCCTGAAACCAAAGAGATTTTGAAGCCTTCCCCCTCCTTTAGTTTTGAGAATGAGATCCAAAAAATTAAAATCCCTGTACCATTTTTGGAATTGATAAAAAATGAAGAATTTAAAAAACATCTGACCAAAATGTTACAGCTCAATGCCTCTCCTAATTCCACTGATTCAATAAATCTACAAGATGAAAAAACAGTTGTGATTTTAGGCCCTTTGATAGAAGACAAAGATGACTCATCCCCTCCCTTCTATACTTCTCTCAATATTCATGAAAAGGTGTTGCATAATTGTCTTTTGGATTCAGGAGCCTCCCATAATCTTATGCCAAAATATGTTATGGATGAACTTGGACTAAAAATCACCAAAACCTATCATGACTTATATTCTTTCGACTCTAGGAAAGTAAAATGTCTGGGGGTCATTAAGGATATGGTTGTGACTCTATTTCAACTTCCCATGAAAAGTATACTTATGGATTTTATGGTGACTTATGTTCCTCCCAAGTTTGTCATGCTCTTGTCAAGGTATTGCATAAAAAGACTTGGAGGAACCTTGCAAATGGATCTCTCATATGCAACTATCCCAGTGTTTGGTGGGGAGCATAGAAGACTTTACAGAGAAGCCCAGTTGGCTTACATTATTAGTGATGAAGAAAACCATGCTAATAATCCTATTTTTTCTCTTGATATCAATTTGGGGTCCAACATTTTGCAGCTCATTGATGCTCCTGAAACTCCTCTTGAAATAAGCAAAAAGTCTGCTACCTTGTCTGAAGAACCTCCTCTAACCATTTTTGTTTGGAAGATGTTCTTTGATGGAGCCTCTTCTAAGGAAGGTTCTGGCGCTGGAGTGATCTTTGTCTCACCAACTTAGGAAACCGTATCTTTGTCATACAAACTAGAATTTGAAACTACCAACAATGTGGCGGAGTATGAAGCTCGTGTTTTGGGCTTGAGAGATGCAAAGGATATGGGGATTAAAAAATTGTCAGTATTTGGAGATGCTGAATTGATAGTCCATCACACCAAAAATCTTTGCCAAACTAAGCACCCTAGGCTTAGATCTTATAGAAATGAAGTATGGGACCTAGTGGAGAATTTTTTCTCTGAGTATGACATATTTTTTATTCCACGAGAAGAGAATTTTGTGGCTGATTCTTTGGCTGTATCAGCAAGCAATTTTAGGATACCCATACTGCCAAAACTCAAGTATGATCTAGAAGTCAAATACAAGCCTTCTATACTAGACAATGTCAAATATTGGAAGGTGTTTGAAGATGATTTAGAACTTAAAAAATTTCTTGACTCTATTGATGAATTTGTTGCATTACACATTGATCAGGATATTGATTCTGAAATTACTCCATATGTTGATGTTTTCCTTAACAAAATTGCTAATCATCATATCGTGCAACTACCTAGAAACCATATTCCAAAAGGACTAGTTCCTTTGGAAAAATTATTTGATGAAAATGATGTGGCAGTAAAAGGGAAAATGTCTACTGACGATGCTGATATAACTGAGTGCAATTTGGGAATAGAGAAGGATCCAAAATATGTCAAGTTGTCAAGCAACCTATCAATAGAGCAAAGGGATGAATATGTCAAATTGTTGAAGGATTTTGCTGATGTATTCGCATGGACTTACGAAGATCTCCAAACTTATGACACAAACATGATAGAGCACAAGATTCCATTAAAAGAAGAGACTAATCCCTTCAGGAAAAAGTTGAGGCAAATCAATCCTATGTTACTGCTTGTCATGGAAAAGGAGGTAAAAAAGATTTTAGATGCAAAAATTATTGTCCCTTTGAGATATTTCGAATGGGTGGCTAATTTGGTCCCTGTGAGGAAAACGAATGGAGAAAGCACACTCTGTGTCGATTTTCGAAATCTGAACAGAATCTCTAAAAAGGATAATTACCCTTTGCCCAAGATGGAGCATATATTACAGAGGGTGACAAGTGAAGCCTAGATATCTATGGTTGATGTTTTTTCTGGCTACAACCAGATTTCTGTTTTTCCAGAGGATAGAGAGAATATGACTTTTACCACTCCTTGGGGTCCATTCATGTACGCCAAGATGCCCTTTGGTTTGATGAACGTGGGGGCGACCTTTCAGTGAGCTACAGACATAACATTTATTGGAGAGAAGGAAAAGTTTGTTGTTATCTACTTAGATGACATAACTGTGTTCTCTCAGTATGATGAAGAGCACCGTGATCATTTAAGAAAGGTTTTCTAAAAAAGTCATTGCTCGCCATGAAAGAAGGAAAATTATTGGGGCATATCGTGCCAACTAAAGGAGTGAGGATTGATTCTAGCGAGTTTGAAGCTATACTATCCTTAGCACTGCCTAGATCTAAAAAGGAGGTTCAATATTTTCTAGGAAAGGTTAATTTCTTGAGAAGGTTTGTGTCAAATTTTGCTAAGTTGCTTAAGTACATCACAACCATGTTGAGGAAAGATAATGAAATCAAGTGGACTGCTGAGGCTCATAGTTCTTTTGATCAAATAATGAAAGCTTTGATAGAAGCCCTAGTCCTAGTCAGCCCAGAATACTCCAAGGACTTTCATATTTTTTCTTTTTCCTCTTTTGATATAGTAGCAACAGTTTTGTTGCTGAAGGCTTAGAGTAGCCCATTGACATTTTTAGTCGGGCTTTGAGAGATGCAGAATTAAAATATGACATTATGGATAAGCAAGCCTATGCACTGGTTAAAGCTCTTAAGTCCTTCAGAGTTTATGTGTTGCATTCAAGAGTTATTGATTATGTTCCATCAGCTGTTGTAAAATAAATTCTTATTCAACCTGATATTGATGGAAAACACAACAAATGGATTGCTAAGATCCTTGAATTTGATTTAGAAATTAGGCCTACCAAATTGGTCAAGGTCCAAGGTTTATCCAATCTGTTGGCTGAATCAAATTTCTTAGCGTTGGGAGTAAATTTCATTTCCTCGTGTTCAGAAAAGCAGCAGATTGAATTAAACAACAGAGGTGCTCAAGCCATCCCTACATTAGCAAATTGCAGTTGGTACAAGGACATTATATTTTTCTTGCAGAATCTACAACCTCCAAGTGGTATGGAAAAGAACAAGGGGAGAGCATTAAAACTCAAATCGATAAAGTATTGCTTGGTTGATCAAATTTTGTATTGGAATGATCCATTGGGAGTGTTGTTGAGATGCCTAGAGCCGCGAGAGGCCCAAAGGAATATGTCTGATTTTCATGAAAGTTTGTGTGGGGGGCATCATTTTTGGAGGATTATTGCCTACAAGATTCTCAGGGCTGGGCATTTTTGTCCTAGTCTATTCACAGATGTTTGTGCTAAGATCAGAGCATGTGTTAAATGTCAAAAATTTTCTGGAAAGCAACAGCTTAAGTCTTTTCCATTAAATCCCGTAGCAGTTTCAAGACCTTTTCAACAATGGAGCTTAGATTTTATCGGGGAAATTCATCATGCTTCCAGTGGCCAACATAGATGGATCTTGACTTCCAGAGATTAATTTACTAAGTGGATAGAGGCTATCCCTACCAGGAATGATTCCCACAAGGTGATCATTGGTTTCCTTAAAGACATTATAGCGAGGTTTGGTTGTCCGAACAGAATTGTCACTGACAATGATGCATCTTTCAAGGCTGATCCATTTATTTAGTTCTGTGAACAATATGGTATCACATTGAATCATTCAACCCCTTATTATCCACAGGGAAATGGGCTTACAAAATCCTCAAACAAAGGCCTTATAAAGATTTTTAAGAAGCTGTTGGAGGATAACAAAAAGGAATGGGATTCAAAACTCAAGTTTTCTTTATGGGCTGATAGAGTGACAACAAAGAGGGCCTTGGGCCTTTGTCCTTTCTAGTTGGTGTATGGAGTTGAGCCCATTTTCCCCTCTCAACTAGCCTTTCTTGTGGAAAAATTCTTCCAAGATTACCAAGGGGAGACGGATGATATGATCAGGAGGATTCAACAACTGGTTGAAGTGCAGCAGACCTAGAAGAAACTGGTAGATAAAGCATATGATCATCAACTGAAGATCAAGCAAGCATTCGATAAGAAGGTGAAAAAAGAGGATTTCCAATTGGGCAATTTGGTGCTCAAGTGGGATGCACCGAGGTAGGATAAAGGAAAGCATGGTAAATTTGAATCTTTATGGATCCGTCCTTTCAAAATCTCTAAGGTATTCCCTAATAACACTTTCAAGTTGCAGAATATGGAGAATGAAGAGGTTTTTGGTGGCCCTGTAAGTGGGCATTTCCTGAAAAGTACTTTGCTTGAGCCTGGAGTGCCTCTTTACATCATTGTAAATATCATTTTCTTTTATTTTTTTGTTCCAATAACTGACCCCATATCCCTAGGATAAGGTACTGAATCTACTCATTCTTGATAGCCCACGGGGGGCATGCCATCCCCTGTGGAGCCAATGTTATCACACTAAGTCGCCTTGGGTCTCTTAGTTTGTTTTTGTTAAAAAGAAAATTTTTAAAAAGCCTTAGATTCTTATTTTCTCTTTGAAATAAATTTCTCATCCATTAAATGTTATTTATGATAGGACCCCTTAGGATGACTAAACCTTTGATTCATAGATCATGTGTTGATCCACAATTCAATTTTTGGTCCTTAAACCCTTATGATCTCATGGTCTATTCTTTATGTCCCCTCTCATGACTCATCCATAGGTTGATACCTCCCATGACCAGGCTGATGTGACACACCTCTCTCATCACTCATGACATCGCATGCATACCTCATCATCCCCACTCACCTGTCTAATCATTTTTTGATTTGGAGAATGTTGCCCACTCAGCAGGCATTTCTGTAGCACCTTTCACGATTATCATTCACCCACTCCAAGTTATGATTGCCACGAATGATACCTTAACCCTTGTTTTCAGTGCCTGAAGTTGGTTGAAACACTTTCAAAAGATCTTTCATTTATGATCCTTGGTAACGGTTTCTAAATTTCAAAATTTCAATAGTGATGCATTGCGTAAGTTTGCCAGTTCAGATTAGATGATTGCATGTCCACTAAATCCGATGCTGTGAGAGATTTCAGGGCCGAAGTTTCCTCAATTTCATCCTATGTTCGCGCTGAGGAGATCAACAATTGTCGACTTCATAGGTATCCTGTGCAACCTCCTTCGCATATTAATTTTCATAGGAGATTTATTCTTGGGTTACAATTTGCTAAGCTTGCAGGGTAGTATGGGAGCCATATTTTCTTTCCTGTAAACATCTTCTCTCGTATCCATAGTCTGATTATTGTGGTTAGTTATATCCTTTGAAAGTCAGAAGCCTGAAATAGCCTATCCTCTGTGTATGCGTTGCGCTACGCAAAGGCGCTGCTCAAACCTCTCTGATTATCCTTTGCTTCTTTTCATCCTGTACAAAGAGTCATTTTAGAATTACTTCCTCATATTCTACACTCTGAAAACCTGTATAAGCCTGAAGGTCCGTTTCTCATAGCCAAGTTCATTTTCTAAGCACTGTTAATTTGAAGGGCCATCCTTATGCATTTGAGACTTGAATTGAATTTTTCTAGTCAATGGCACCCCTTACAGCCTCTTAAGAACCCTCTTTTTGAGCCATGGAGACCCCTCAGTCGAAGAAAGCACACAAAGGTGGAAAGATAGTTCGAACAGAACTTGTGGACATGCACCTTTTTGACACAGAACCCATGGCAAGGGAAGTGTTTCGAAGAGAAAGATGACTATGTTTTTGCTAGAACATGCAGAGAGGCCACTCAGAAGTAGAAAAACAATTTGCATTAAATTTTGATGGCAGAAAACCAGAGTTGGAGATTTGGAATTTGAGGTGACTGAAGCCTCCATCTCAGGTAGAACAGGGATTCCCATTTCAGGAGAAAATTGGTTCAAGGCCATGGTATTGAGTTCACCTTTTGTTAAAGATATTTTCAATACTAAATACCAAGCCAATGATTTATCTAAGAGTGTGCCAAGGAATCAGTTGATTGACCAGTTTGATAGAATGTTGAAATCATACAGAGATATTTTAGTTGTGAAGGGAGATTTAACACCCTTTATCATTACCACATAAGGTTGTTGTTACATTTTACTAGTAAGGTTCAGATGAATATTTCATATTACCTATTGAGAAGTATAGGTAAAATGGCAGATAGGGTGCAAGCCAAATCCAAGGATGTGGACTCCAGTCTTTTCCACTCTGGACTTATCGGGATGCTTGTCTCTGAAAAGTTGGGAAAGAAAGATATCTCATGGGAGAATTTTTTGGTCACTTCTCACTTCAAGATGGACACAACACCTACCCCCCAATCATAGATTACAGGCTCTTCATCAACTACTAGTACTAAAATAGGGATCATAAAGAAGAGAAAGGGTAGAGCCCCTATTTCAGAGATCAATAAGCAGGTCAAGGAAGTCGAGGAGGAAGTTTGTCCTTCCCCACACAGATATTTCTCACCACCACTTCCACTAGGGTTAGAAGAAGGTCCATCATCTACCAAGGTGACATCAAAAAAAGGGAAGAAGCTTCTCTTTCCCTCTCCTCCTCCAGCAGTTGAAATCAAAGGTAAAAAACCTTTCACTAGGTCATCAATTCCTAAGGGGTATTTCAAAGAACATCCTTTACCAGAAACCGCTATACATAAGAAGAAAGGGAAAGACATTGAAAAATATGTAGAAGAGAAATAAGAAACCCCTGTATAGAAAATCAAGGGTAAAGGTACCAAAAGACCTTTAGAGAGGGAAGATGAAATCTCTGTGAAGGATTGTAAAAAACCTATGAAGAATAAAGAACAAAATGATGTGCAAGAGAAGAAGCATAAAGGAAAAGGTTTTGAGAAGATTGATGAAACATGCAAGGAAACTCCTATATAGATGGAAGAAAAGGATGAGAAGAATCCTGCTGAGACTGCACATGTCCCCAACCCCCTTGGCAGCCAGACCTACAAAAGACTTATTAAGAAGCTTATGGATGAAAGGAGAGAAATAGCTCATCTCAAAGCAGAAGACAAGGTCCACTTGGCTCAGATGAATGAGCTCATGATTGGCTACAACCATACCCTGGACTTCGCAAGGTTCAGAGCGAGAAAGGCTTTTCCTCTTCATAAATAGTTGAAGAATCTTTACATATAGAACAGGGGTTTCCAGGCTCAGAACAGGAGGATAAAGGAAGAACTGAAACATTTCCAAGATGAAGTAACCCAAAATAATTTACAGTTGTTCGTTGAGGCTACCATTGAAGATGATAAGCCAGTAGCTAAGGAGAGCACAACTATACTGAAGAAGCCTACCAGTACTAAGAAGAAGAAGAAGTCTACTGAGTTAATTGGAGACAATATTTCCACCAGAAAGAGTGTGAGGATAAGTGTTAAAATGACAAAGTAGTTGGTAGTGGTAAACCCCATTTTTGAGAGGTGTTCCTTCTTGGGAAAGTAAACTGATATGCACATACTAAGTTTTTCCACCTATACAGGCTTCTATGTGTTTAGCTATATGAATTTTGGACTTTTTTCTAAGTGCTAGCTTCACTCAGTGGTAAAAGCACTTAAGTAAATAGATTTGTCATCATGGAAGGACACAAACAACTCTACACACGTTCAGGAGTCAAAGACACTACATTTTTGGCATAACTACCCAAACCCTTATGCAGACACAACGTAGGTGGTGTTGTGTAAAGGCGCTGCGTAATATTTTACAGAACGTAGAATTGTCATACAAGCACTACCCATATGCGCTACCCACAGGCACTGCGTAATATCTTACAGAGAGCAGGTTCACCCACATGCCCTACTCAATTTTTCAACAGAGGAAAAATGTAGCCGTAGATATGCAGCATAGGGGTGCTACCTTCTCTCCTTGTTTAATGTTAGGGGGCGCTACACAGAATTTCTACCCAAGGGAGTAGCCAACAAACACCAGGGATCTAGGAAGACTAAGCCAACAATTTTGGATAAGTTAATAATGGAATAAAATGACAGAAGTAGTAGTTGGCATGAAAAGGACAACTACAATCTCCAAAGGGACACGTGGCAAAATAGGAGCTAAGAAGCAAAAGAGGATCAAAGCAGTTAGAAGCATGATTGGGTTTATTCACCAACACTTCCCTATTTTATGGCATAGGTTGTTATCTTAGTTGTTAGAATAAATAAATGTTCTGAGATTTTTAAGGAAAAGAGGCCAACTCGTACCTCCAGTTGTTTCCTCCCTTTCTTGTTATAAATAGATAGATGAATTGATTTAATAGGTTCGGATGGTAGAGCAAGGCTCCCAAGAAACTGTAATATTTTTGATAATGTGACTGTGATCTAGTATGTACTGCACTGAAGACTTTTTGAATAATAGAAATCTGCTCCTATTTTAGACTATTTGCTTCTAATGCTAAATGTTCATATTTGAATGCTTCATATGGATGATTGTGGTAATGATATGATTGATGTTTGATCATTTTATTGTCATGGTGTTTATTTAGCTACTTAGTTTCTAATCTCAAGAAGAACTTGTTTTAAGAAAATTTCTTCCTTGGGGATTTTGTGGACCTGATGTTTGTAGTAGCTCTTATATTCTTGTCATTCAAGTCTTCTTTCTATCCACATTTACTCCCAAACTACTGGTTTAAATTAGTCAAGACATTATTTGATGTTACATGTTAGCCCTGTTTCTGAGTGAGGATATTATCATTTCAAGTTTTCCCATTCGACCTTTCAAAAAACACTCATACTTTCACATATCATCTCATGGGTACTGGGCTTACCTTCCTTGCAATCAGAAGGTGACTCCTAGTGCTAACATAGTGTTAAAGAAAATATAACATAATAACCTATTTTTAGTTTTTCAAGTTTTTAAGATGACCTGTAAAGTGTGATTCTAGTGGAGTAGCCGTTGGCGTAGTTTTACGTCAATACAATAATCTTGTTTCTTATTTTAGTGAGAATTTGAATGATGTTAAGAAGAAATATTCCACATATGATAAGGAATTGTATGTTGTGATTCGAGACTTGATAAAATGGAGGCATTATCTTATCCTAAAGGAGTTTGTTCTATATGCAGACAATTAGGATTTACAATTCATAACAAAACAAGAGAAATTAAACCAGAGACATGCCAAATGGGTAGAATTCATGCAGAATTTTACTTTTGTTCTCAAGCATATTAGTGGAAGTTCTAACAAAGTTGTAGATTCTTTGAGCAAGAGATGTTTGATCTTGCGGGAATTTCAAGTGGAGAACTTAGGATTTGAACACCTCAAGGAGATGTATCAAGAAGATCCATATTTCAAAGAATCTTACGAAGCATGTGAGAACCATTTTCTAAGGGATAGAAATAAATGGATGGAATATATGATCCAGGATGGACTGTTGTTCAAAGGAAGTCAATTTTGTATCCCAAATTTCTCAATGACGGATAACTTGCTAAAGGAGAAACATAGTGGAGGATATGTAGGACACTTTATCCATGATAAAATGTATGCACAATTGAGTTCTTCATACTATTGGCTAGGCATGAGGTCCGATGTAAATAAGTTCGTGGAAAGATTTATAATCTTCCAGTATGCTAAGGGAAAGAAGAAGAACACTGGATTGTATCAACCATTGCCTATTCTAGACACTCTGTGGGATGATATATGAATGGATTTTGTTCTTGGATTGCCAAAATCCCAGAGAGGAAATGATTCTATCTTTGTAGTGGTTGACATATGTCCAAACATGGCACATTTTATATCATGTCATAAAACCATCGATGCTAATCAAATAGTGAATTTGTTTTCACGGAAATTGTGAGATTGCATGGGTTTCCCAGAAGTATCATTTTAGATAGAGACACTAACTTTTTGGCACACTTTTGGAGAACCTTGTGGAAGAATTTGGGGAAAAATTTGTCTTTCATTTCAATCTATCATCCTCAAACATATGGATAGACTAAGGTAGTAAATCGAAGCTTAGGTAATTTTTTTAGGAGTTTGTTCACTAAACATCACAGTCAGTGGGATCAAATTATGCCCCTAAGCAGAGTTTTCCTATAATGATTCACCAAGTAGGAGCAATGGTAAAATCCCATTCAAAATAGTATATGGAATGCACCCAAGAGGAATTTCAAAGTTAAGATATTTGGGATGAAATGAGTTATAAAGTAGAGGAGCAGAGGATTTTGCTGTAGAGATGAAAAAGTTGCATGATCAGATCAAGGGATAGCTACAGAAAAACAACCAGAAATACAAAAGAAGATTAAACCAAAGAACAAGAGAGGTTCATTTTGAAGTTCTAGATCAAGTTTTAGCACATATGAGAAAATAGAGATTTATGAAATGGAAATACAACAAGTTGAAGATGAAGAATATAGGACCTTGTAATATCCTAAGAAAGTTTGCTAAAAATGCTTGTGAGATTGAGTTGTCAGAAGACATTGGAATATATCCAATATTTAATGTAGCAGACCTATACCCTTATAGGATGGATGATAAAACAAGAATAGATGGATGGGAAGAGATTCGATGGAAACAACATATGCCCACTGCAAAGAAACCACATATAGAGAAAATTTTAGATCATAAGATTGATAAGAAGACTAGAAGGAAAGTTTAATTTGAGTATATGGTGAAGTGGAAAGATTATCTAGTTGAAGATGCCAATTGGATAACTGAAACAGATATCCAGAAGCATGGAAAAATAGTGTAGGATCTCATGGACAGGATTATGTGAACTTTTTTGTCCATATGAGTATGATGCATGAGTGTCATCATCAATGTTCAAAGAAGGAGAGTGGAGGACAACTCAAAATCAAGCGTGCACATTCAAAATGTTTGGGATCGAAAAGGGAGCGTGTCATTTACTATTTTGAAAACATTTCAATTAAAGATATTGATTTTTTGAGGCTAGATCCATCATATGAGATCACAAAAGATTGTAATTTATTTAATGCATATACGATTGTACATATTTCGAGCATCGACTCGTATCTATTTGGTAAATTCCATTTATTTTAATAAATCTTAGTGGGAGAATTCTTTTATTAGGATATGATAGCACTAGAGTAGTTGGTAGGAAGACTCACGAATCCCCTCCATGTATAAATGTATGTAACTTATGCCCAAATGAGGCTGCTGAAGAGTATTGTATTTTGTTTTTGAAGAATTGTTGAAGATTTGTTGTAGAGAGTTGTTGAAGAGAACTTTGTAAATGCTTTGTTGAATGAATATAATGAAGGAGAAATTATTTCAGATCTTTGCATATGTTTTCCTTTGAGTAATTGGGTAATGCCATCTTATTTTCTTTCTGCATTTTATAAGCCTATGTGTGCATTTCATGGTTAATTGAATGAACCTATAGTGTTTTGTACTTGTTTCAATTGTTTCTCTTATGAATCACTGGTGCAAGGAGTGCATAGTAGCCATGCAAGGAGTGCTAAGGCATATTTGTTTCTAGAATCATTAGCTTAGAAGAGATAACATTGATTGTGTAGAGTGAGTGCAAGGAATGCACATATACTCGTCTAAGTATAAAATCTCGAATAATACCCTTGCAAGGTGTGCACAAGGCCAACACTTAGTGAAGTGTTGAAAAAGTATCAAGGAAGGAAACCACAAGGAGTGTGTGGGAAGATTGCTTAAAATATTCAAGTGTTAAGTTTCTAGAGAAGTGCAAGGTGTCTGAAGAAGCCTAAGTCACTTCGAGTGTTAAATCTCAAGAGAAATAACGACCAGAAATCCTTTGGCGAATGGAGCCCAATTTCATTTTTGAACTCAGGTGGACAATATATGCTCGATGAGGATTTGAATCTTTCCTAGCTGTTAGATCTGGGAAAGTAGCGCAGGTGATAACCCTTGAATTCCTTCGGACTTCGCATGTTCAAAGTTTTTCGTGTGTTGTGTCAAAAGGAGACAAGTTTTCCAAAGTCCAGAGAACATGAGAAGATCTGTACCGCCCAATTGTGAGGAGACGCATCCACAAATATAGATTAGTTTGGAATTATGGCAATTTGGAAGTGTTCTAGTGGAAGTGTGAAAACTTCCTAAAGTTATGAAGTGGAGAACAATCTTATCCATTGGCGTAGAGAGCCATGTGTGAGAAGATCTCGTAATTCAGAGATATGGTACTATGGAGGAACGAAGGTGTAATTTACTTAGGTCAAGAACTCCCGAAGGACCAAAAATCGGAGTAGATCCCAATCGTTCATTCACGAGGATGGTTGGACCATTGATCACACCCCTTTACAAGTTTTCCAGTTCGACACTACGGAGGATCTGAGGTGTTGAGTTGTGGAAGGATCCAAGGCCTAAAGCATAGAGTGTAGATTAGTCTTTGATTGGAGGCGAGCATTAGACATCTGATTCATGACTTTGGAGTTCATGAATTCAGGGATATTGTATGTTGGAGCCGGTAGAACTCTTGGAGCACGGAGGCCCAAAAAATATGTAAGTCATAGATCTCGACATACATTTAGGACTGTCGATCCTCCTTTTTGTTCTGTTGTCCTCTAGTTCAACATTCGGGAGGAACGTTGTGTATTGTTTTTGGAGCTACTGGAGATCCTGAAGTCTAAAGTCCCAAATTCCTCGCTGAAGAGGAAAGTTAGCCCACAATTTTTTCCTAGGGTGACGCGGATTTCTCCATGTGGATAAATAGACCCTCATGAACACATATTTATGCACAAAAAAGAGAGATATGGAATGTGGCACATAGATTTTGAGGGTTCAGATAGGATTTGAGAGTTTATTCGGCTGCATACTATGAATGATCCTAGACCAGGAGGCCGTGTGAGCCCCAATAGCTGATGGGGGTTTGCATCAATTGGAAACATTGTAAAAGGATGATGTAGATTAGGTTTGGAACATAAGACATTATGCACAAGTATACGAGGATGAGAGATCCAAAGGACCATGTTTCACGATGTATTACAGCTTGGAGGAAAGTGTGGAAGAAGGAATGGACACACATGTTCATACATACACTAGAGACAGTTCCCAAGAACTAGAATTTAGATCTAGAAGTGCATAGAGGGACAATGAACTGGGAAGAGTTCAACCGAAAATTTAAGGTAAGATTTAATTTTGAAGTTGAGTCACCTTTAGTAGATGCAACTTTACAAGTCACTAGAGGAAATTATTTTATGGAAGAAGGTCAAGTATAAATAATACCTACATGTACCGTGCACATAGAGTCTGTAACAATCCATGACCTATTAGAATGTTATAATGTTACCAAGGAAGACCAAGAAGAAGAAAACCCAAGAAATGTATAGATAACTAAGACTGAAGGGGAGCATGATGTAGTAGGTCCAACACTTGAATCTGACACATATGCGAAGCCTTTAAGAGCATGGAAAGTGAACATTCGTAGGAAGGATAAATAGAAGTTTGCAAACATTGGTGATTACTGGAACGATGAGACCATGGAAAATAATGCATACCTATTGCACGAGTATAAGGATATATTTCTGACAACCTTTTTAGAGATGAAGGGAATAGCTAGATAATTGGGTGAGATCAAGATCCATTTAAAACCAGATGTGAAGCCAGTAAGATAGAGACCTTATATCTTGAATATGAAGTACAAGGAAAAAGTGAAATTAGAGATTGAAATAATGATAAAAGATCCTATAATGGAACCCATCATAGAGTCTGAATGGATAAGTCCAACAGTGGTTGAAGATAAGAAAATAGGGGGTATTATAATTTGTGTAAACCTAAGGAAGTTGAATGATGTCTATTTTCATGACTCGTTTTCGACCCCCTTTACAGATGAAGTATTAGAAAACATAGGAGGGTAGGATGGATTTTCAGGATACCATCAGATAAAGGTTGTGCCCAAAGAAATACATAAGACAACATTTACGATAGAATGGGGAAGCTATTAGTACACAGTGATGTTTTTTGGGTTAAAGAATGCACTTGATGTGTTTCCTAGAGTAGCTGTCGCATCCTTCAAGGAGTTTATTCATAATTTTATTGAAGTGTACATAGATGATTGGACTATCTTTAGCCTATTGAAAGATCACATGGAAACTCTAAGGTTGATTCTTGATATATGTATACAATATAATATTTCATTAAACTTGAATAAATGTATTTTATGCACATCGTTTGGGATATTGCTAGGTCATGTGGTATGAAAGAAGGATTTGTTAGTTGATCCTGCCAAGATAACAATAACTGTTAATTTTCCACTGCTTAAATCAATGAGACAATTGAGAACAATGTTGGGTCATCCCATATATTACAGGAAATTTATTGAAGGTTATGCATAGATTACAACTCCAGTGGAGAATTTATTGAAGAAATAAGCTAAATTTCAGTGGAATGAAGATTGTCAGAAGGTTCTAGGGTTCCATTAGAAAGTATAGAAGGCACGAGAAAATGCGTGGCATGATAGACACATCAAACAGAAAAAAATATCGACAGGTGATCTAGTACTACTCTATGACAGTAAGTCCTTACAACATGTAGCAAATTCCAGGATGCACTGGCTAGGGCCATACGTGATCAGATATGTGACTCGCACATGTCTGGTTTAGTTAGAATAGTTGGATGGACAAGTCGTGGAAGGACTAGTGAATGAGAGTTGGCTGAAACTGTATAGGGATGACCATCCTTCCACACACTACAAAAGATGTGCATATTAATGTGTATCATAGTGTAACATCGGAAGAAAAGATAGAAAAATAAAGAAAAATAAATTAAAACAGGAAAAAGAAAGAAAAGGGTTAAGGGAAGAGGTCAACATTTGAGTAAGAGAAGTTTAGGTTAGAAGGTAAAGAAAAAAAGAAGGAAACTATCACATATGAGAGAAAACTAAGTAGAAGGAATCAATATTGCACAGAAGGAAGAGATCGCACAAAGAGACAGAATTGCACAGATGACAACTAAGAGAATTTAATACACTTCATGACGAGACATGCAATAAAGAGTTACCATGACAACAAAATAGTGGCATTGAGTAAAATTAAATTCATAAGATCATGACATATTTCAGAATCGAACAGAGAATTCACCAAAGATATGGAATAATGCAACATTAAAGCAGAAAAAGAATGCTAACCACTAGTGGATTAGATGGGAAGTTTAGGTGTGAAGGGAAGCTACAAATGGAAATATGGTATAAAAATCCAAGTTTCAGAGCTGAAGATATAGATCTGAAGTTACATAGCCGAATTTTAGAATAGAGTTACAGAGAACTAGTTGCAGAAGAAGATGGCACTGCCAAAAGTAGAAAGAGCCTCAATGTCATTACCAAAGAAATCATGTGGTTAGTTTGCAATTCCATTGGTAGTTGAGGAAAATTACTTAGTAGAAAGATTCCCCAGGGATTAAATCCCACCAAGAAAACCATCCATGAAGCACACACACTTACAAAAGGATGCAAAGTACTAGCTAGTGGAACCACTGATTCCATAGGGAGTCATTGTTGAAGGGGATATGGTAGGTCTGATACCTAAATTAAAGTATGTATACCATGACCTCACCGATGAAAAAAAGTTTCTATATCTAGTACCCAACAAGTTCTTGATAAATTCCATTGTTTCGAGACCCATATGATAGTCATCGATCTACAGTCGTGGGATAGGGGGTTTAGGAATGTAGGTCTTCTAAACATGTTCAATATAGCACATTTTGGATAGAGACAAGAGATCAATGCATGTGTAAATATGTTTATTAATTTTAAAAATGAAGGATACATGTGGCTTGACAAGCTAATGTCAATTGATATTGATTTAATAGTGTGCATTATAGGTCTTCCGTTGCAAGGGTAGGACCTCATGCCATTATTTTTTGACAAGAATAATGAAAAGACTCTCTTTGAGAGCATGAAACATAAATTCCATACATTCTATGGACAACGTTAATTAGATGTTGCAATCATCTGTGAACTGATGGTAAGGTTTGCAATGCAATCTTTATCTTGTAAGCTACTAAGGAAGTGGAAAAAATATCAAGTGCTAGCAACGGTGATAGAAGCAGCAAAACAATGTGTCAAGGGTGTCCAGATGAACTAGGAAATGTTTTTTTAAACCATTTTTGGATTAAATGCAAGGAAGCGCAAGACAAGGGACTAAGTTCCACTACTCTTGGTTACTCATTCTAATTGCATGATCAACTTGGAGAGAGATAGATGACACTCAGTGTTTGGGAGTCACGGATAATCCTTTCTTAACCACATGGTATCAGAGCCTTAGGTACATGATACATAAGCCATGGGATATGAAAAGTAATGTCGCATTTTATATTTATAAGGAAACTAGAAGAGACAAAATCCAAAGGACACCACACATATCCCCTCAAGTGGTTGAGGTATAAAAAATAGTTTCACACTGATCCGGATTATTTTCGGCACGAAATGAGAGCGGAGATATAATAAAGAAATCCATAGAGATATTGCAGATATTCAATAATATAACATAAATGTATCAGAGCTGCAACCATAAACACAAATATACAGTAATACACGATTTCTATTAATGAAAGAAATGTACAGAGACTGTAAAAATACAGAGTGAAAGACTCGCTAGAATGGTGGCAACTTATCTCTGAGAAGAGATGTGACATCTACTCACATTCGCAAGAAGATGGTTACAATGAGGCTCTGGAGGCATTTTTACAATAATCAATAATTCCCAAAGTCCTAGACATCCAAAAACCTAACCCTAGGAGATGAAGCGCCAAAAGTCATGTGGGCCCCGTTTGGGTAAGTTGGTGCATCAACTTCCCGGGGTCGTAACTTTTGCATACGATCTCCGTTTTAGGCGTGTGATAGCTCATTGGAAAGGTATCATCAAGGAGATTCATTTTGGGGGATCAATCATACCTTTGGATATCGTTGAGAACCCCGATCTCAAAAAAACCTTCATTTAGGCCCTCAAAATGGCCCCGGAAGTTAAAACCTGCTAAAAATAGTAAATTGCCAAAATTTCCATAAAGTTGTTTTGAGCCAGTTGGAAAAGGTGGCTGGCCACCAATATCCACCTGGATCAATCCTCCCTCCTTAGTAATTAATGGTCTCCATTGTGTTGAGTTCCTGGGGGAGAAGGAAAAGCGTTTGTTGAATCTGCATCTTGGTGAGCTGCTTGTCTTGTTGGAGACATCATGTTGCTTGGTTTGTTGAAGGTCATCACAAACCTGTGGCTGGAAGGGTTGGAACTTTTTAACCAGTCTGGCTACATGAGATGACTGTGTGTATAAGGAATCTTTGTTCTTTGTTGCAACCTTGTCGACCTTCTTTTGTTGGATAGAAGGTTCTTGGGCCGAAGTTGTGGTGGTTGCAGTATCCTTTTGTTCCCCTTTTGAACTGATTGTGGAGAAGATGAATTTTGTAGTATGAGATACTACCTTGTGGCACTGTTTAGGTAGAGCAGTAGTTGGAACTACCTCTGGTATCCTGTAGAGATGACCCCCCAGAGTAATAATGACACTACGAGGTCGAGACTCATAGATAGCATGGCGTTTCCACATATATGGTTGACCCAAGAGAACATCACAGACATCCAATGGG
>ML777589.1:630643-655665 GCA_009831015.1 Picea engelmannii | reverse complement strand
CACCGAGTGATGAGATGTCCAGAAAATCCATTTCAGTTTGGATGTATCTATGTAGAGCCCCACGGTATTTTAGAACCAAATGTCGTTCGGAGTCTTTGATACCTAGCTTGGTGCGCAAGGTATGGAAGGTATTGGTGAACTCCAGAACTGCTTGGCCCCTCTCTTTCCGCAGTGTGGTCCATCTCATGTATTGTTCCTCATAGTTTCCAACAGGGTGGTACTGTTCCTTTACCGCATCTACAAAAAAATCCCATGTGGGCTCGACCCCATATATTCCAGACTCCTCTGTGGAACTCTTCTCCTAGTAAGTTTCCCACCAATGTTTGACATGGGGGAGAGACTTAAGGAGTGAAAAGGTGATATTTTCCTTGTCTGAAAAATTATGAACAAAGAAATAACCTTCTAGCAGATTTAACCATTTATCTAGGGCATCTGCATCTATTTGACCTTCAAATACAGGAATATCAAAATTAACTTGTACCTTGAAAGGTGAGGTGCCTCCAAAGTGGCCACTTGATGAGATGCACCTGATGCTATCGGTAGGCGTTGAAGGATGTGGGAAAAATTCTCCATCATTTCGTCCCTCTGTCACGTGAGAGCTTGCTCAAGCAACAGACTGATAAGATCGTCTGCTCCATCATTTTTATTTTCTTCTGCCATTGAGGGTTTCTTGGGTGTGCGAGAGAGATTGTCCTCAAGAGAGACAAGCTCGAGACCCAACTTGCTATACTCGGACCTCATCGGGGACATGCACTGAAAAACGATCAAGAGCAACCTGCTCTGATACCACTGATCCGAATTATTTTCGGCACGAAATGAGAGCGGAGATATAATAAAGAAATGCACAGAGATATTGCAAATATTCAATAATATAACATAAATGTATCAGAGCTGCAACCATAAAAACAAATATACAGTAATACACGATTTCTATTAATGAAAGAAATGTACAGAGACTGTAAAAATACAGAGTGAAAGACTTGCTAGAATGGTGGCAGCTTATCTCTGAGAAGAGATGTGACATCTACTCGCATTCGCAAGAATATGGTTACAATGAGGCTTTGGAGGCCTTTTTACAATAATCGAGAATGCCCAAAGTCCTAGACATCCAAAAACCTAACCCTAGGAGATGAAGTGCCAAAAGTCATGTGGGCCCCGTTTGGGTAAGTTGGTGCATCCACTTCCCGGGGTCGTAACTTTTGCATACGATCTTCGTTTTAGGCGTGTGATAGATCATTGGAAAGGTATCGTCGAGGTGATTCATTTTGTGGGCTCAATTATTCCTTCGAATATCATTGAGAACCCCTATCTAAAAAAAACCTTCATTTAGGCCCTCAAAATGGCCCCGGAAGTTAAAACCTGCTAAAAATAGTAAATTGCCAAAATTGCCATAAAGTTGTTTTGAGCTAGTTGGAAAAGGTGGGTGGCCACCAATATCCACCTGGATCACACACTTTAAGGTAGGGTGTCACCATATATACGTAGAAGAAAAGAAGGACCCAGATCAATAGTGGCTTCCAGCACAATAAAAATCAACAGAAGAGGAGATGGATCACATGAGTGGAAGATTCCACTAGTAGAGATAATGGAAGACTCCACTAGTGGAGATAGTGCCACCAGAGAAGAAGAAACCAAAAATAAATGAGGTCGGTGAGGATGAATAAGAAGGATATGACTAGGAAAGAGTAAAGGGCATAAAGGAAACAATTCAATAGACATTATTGCACCATGATAGGAAGAGAAAGGATCCAAATACATGGATACCTAGACAACAATGTATGAAACACATAGTTGTTAAGGAAATGGTGATCTAGGATATGAAAAAGGATGATTTGGAGAAGATATGAAACCGGGTAAAAGAAGTCACTAATGACATGTTTTAGTGCACAACACACCAACAAGAAGACATGAATAGACACATGAAAGAACATATGAAACAATTGTGACAACTAGTAGAAGCAACAAACATCGCATCCGAGTGACATATGGAGGAGGAACCAACAACAAGCACTACCAACACTAGAGAGGTAGGGCCATCAATCTCCCAGTATTTAGCAATTGCAAGAGAACAAATATTTATTAAGACAGCGACAGGGGATTGTCAATTTCCCCATGATAGAAATGCAACAATAGGCTAGAGCACTAGGTCACATTGACTTAGTAATATCACAACTGCCAATGGATGTATTAAAAATTACATATGAGCACAACGCAAGAGATAAATGTGCGCATAGACAAGAAATCCAAAGAATTAGTGAAGGTTACAACAAAAAAGATCACACTAGAGATGAATTAAAACTAAGTTAAACATGAGCACGATGAGGCCGTGCAGAAGGTAGAGAGAATGCAAAAAACATTCGAGAAGGTATATCAAGAACTCTCAGACATGCAGAAAGAGAAGGAAGCCCCAATGGAAGATCAATTCATGAAGATAAGTGAGTCCATTTAGGGTTTCCACGCATGAATATTTGATATAGAAGTATGTGTGACACCAAGCACTCGACTTCAAGACAGGGAGACGAGGAGGAAATCCATGCCAATAGTGGTGGAAAATATAAATACTCTAGTAGTAGAGTGTTCTCAATTGTATAAAGAGACTATGGGTTTTTGGGCACAACTCAATGAGGATAAGGACAAAAAATAAATTAGTCAGAAGATCCAAACTGTGTAGGAAAAGGAACATAAAGTGAAATATATGATAGGCACATTACCACCAGTTGAGGTGGTAACTACGATGAATGAGAAAAAAAAGTTGTATTCAGAAATGAAACAGCTGAGGGTGGAATAGCAATATCACATACAACATCTAGAAATAATATAGAAGGAGGCATACAAAGTGAAAAAAACCTTAACAAAAAATCAAGAAATGATCAAATAGGAAGTTGGGGAAGGTCTCGAGAATATGCAGGCTCATGTCACTGTAGACATAGTTGACCAAATTTTGTAGAAAGAACAAGAGGTAAAGGAAAAGGCCACAACAAATAAAGAGACCTTCAAAAAATTCATGGAACAATGGAAGAAGGCCCGAGTGGCTGGGGACGAGCCAGAAGTGAGTATTGGGGGCTTGTTGGATAGGCATTTTGGTTAAGTTTTTGGATCTACATGAGAAGAAGTCAAATAAAAAAAGGGAGTTTGAATATGAAACCAATCATGCGACGGGAGTAGAGTTTAAGGAGTCAAAATATGTGACATAAGGATGAGCGACGAAGCAACTCACAAAATGTGGAAAATGGTTAGATACCATTTGGTTTTTGAGACATTTTTGTTGACTTTTGTAACACTTAGCCCTATTTTTATGTATCAATAAGAAAAGGTTTTTTTGGTTAAGGGGTTTGAGATATGAGAACTTCTTAATGATTTTTGGGTAAGTCAGTCAAGAAAAGGAAGAAGTGTGAGGTATGAATAAGGAGTGAAATTTTCACTATAGCAGAAGGGCTAGGTAGGTTTGGGTAATGTTACAATTGAACATTTTCTAGGGTAGTGTGTAGTTGTAAGGGAATTATCAATGACTAATAAAAGAAGCCAACCATTGTGGACGTAGCCCAAATTGGGTGAACCATGTTAAGAATGTGTGTTGTGATGTGTTGTCTTTGAATTTTATGATGTTTAATGTTATGGTGCAATGATGGTATATGTTGAATGTATTGTTCATATATGATTTTATAATATTGTGCAATAAAGTATCTAGTAATTGAATGAATTTTAACTGGGAGATTGTTGCATATAAAACATGTTGAATGTTAAGTAGTGAGAACTGTGCACATGGGTAAATGGTAGTAAGAACATGAAGAATGCCTCACTTCCCCTGATCACAATAGAACCTTGGTTCTTGCATCCCCTCTATATTCCTTGGGTGAAATTTCACTTTCTCTATAGGTGATGTCAAAAGGGTTAATGTCTAAGGGTTTGTTGGTATATATATGATTAACCCTGGGTCTTCCTACTGCATACCAACATGGAGTTTATCAGACCTACTATTTTGTCTGGTCAGTCTGTAGTAGTGATGTTATTTTATTAACATCTAAGTGTGATTACATAATACACATGATAATCCCACATGCCTTTTTACCATCTGGAACACTAGCGTAATAACCACATATGAACTTTTTCCTCAAAGTACATATACAAAGGCACTCTAGCCCCAAAATATCATGGCTCACTAGTCTATATGTACAATTACAAATGGGGTCAACCTTGGGTATTACCTTACCCTCCCCCTTATTTATGAGTTTTCTTCAGTTCATTATATACAATGTACATTCCAAAATTCTTCAAAACACTTGATGCATATGTTATTGAAGTTTGTTATTTTTATGGTGTTATATTCATACTTCAGCTAGAAGTCTTTTTTTCTATATTCTAGAGAGATGCTTCGGTAATAAATTCATCTCCCTATGACATTCTTGTGTTGCATCTTCCTTGTTGCACTCACCCTTTTAGGATCATGCATCCCTTCACTGATACACATTCCTTCAACAATCCATCTTGCCCAATATTTCACACACAAGGAGAGCACCAACTTATTAACAGAACCCCACTAAAGGTCTACAATTATAGGCTCTAGTGTCCCAATAGAAGCCATTCTTTTCAAGAATTCCAACTTTCATAATCCTCAATTCTCCTATATCATACACATGCAGTCATCATGAGATGATATCATAACAAGTTCTTTTTGAGGATTATAATTGTTTTTATAAGGAAAATCGATTTTTTCCATGTATGAGATTATATCCCATAATTTTCTAGGTTGTTGCAGCAATAATAATCAATATTTACTATGGTTTTCAATAGTTCCATACTTGAGACCACTTTTTCTGCAATACTTCCATCTTTCATTCAACCAAACAAATTATTAGTATTTCATGTGCCATATAATTTTATTGTAATCTTTAAAAGGATTCACAAAGAAATTTCATATTTTTCTACATTTAACAATTCAATCACATATATCAAACCATTTATCAATTAGAATGAAATCATCATTCTTTGCATATGCATTTTCAGCAATTAAGATTTTCATTCTTTCAACGTCATTATTTTCATTACTCTATTTCCTGAACAAAAATTTCCGATAATCAATGCTCATATGACTACTTTGACTTACAGTTTTCTTGTTGCAATGTCCAACAACCCCCGAAATGTTCTTATCTTCATAAGTTAGTAACAATTACATCATTCCAGCTATTATCATAATCAATTCTATGAAATGAAATATACATATGTATTCACTAAAATTCTTTCAATAATTCCTTCATCATACACAACTCTATTTTAGCGTGCGTGAGTGGAAATCTACCACTTTTAAAATTTAATGATTATTCATGCATACTAATCAATGCACCTTTGTGTTGGCTTTATAATTCCTTCTTCTAAATCATGCACCCCACTGTGATAATTAGAAGGTATGGCAAATGCCTCAACACATCATCTATACACTTCATATTTGCTTGCTAAATCATTTGGATGCCTTCCCTTTTGACCCGAACACTACACCAAGGATACAATTATGTGGTTTTCTTCAGTCTTCGAAAAAAGGTTGCATTCCAAACATTATATATAATTATGAAGTTCATCGGATACTTGTGTGGCACTATATCTTTTTTCTATATCTACTCATGTCATGGTCTCACCCATGATTAGATTTAATGGAATTATTTTCTATAATAGATCATACCACTTAATTTCTTTGGTTATTAACCCATAACCAACAAATTCATGACATCTTATTATGTCCCATGAATGCACTCAAAATATAAAAATCTTTTGTAATTAGCACAGGCCCTTGGACTTTACCATACCACATGGTATATAATCCGTTAATGCATTCAAATAATACAATAATATTACTTCACCATTAACCTCTAGCTAAGGTAATTCTTACCTTAACTACCCTATGCTATTATGTAGCATGGATACATAAAACATTCATACCTGCATAGTTGTCATTAAATGAGTTTAATGCTACTTGACTAGCTAGTATCAATAGGAGTTCCATGCCTCCTTCACCAAAATATTAACCAAGACTTCAACCTCCTATTGCTTCCTTCATGGATGACTTCAATATGAAACAATATATTCTGTATGACTTGGAAACAAGCAATAAACTTTCAGTCTCAATATTACAATGTTACCCAAAAGTCTTCTTTTCCAGCCTCATAAATATTATATGGAAGTAGTTAACACTACTTTTAATTTCCATCATACATTCCATTGGTACTTATAGCATTCTAACATATCACCAACGGAGCTGAACCACCTGAGATGGAGCCCATTTATATGCCATATCTTTTTCTTTCCATGCTCAACATAGAACCATTTTATTCTTCATGGATCCTTATTAATTTCTCTTCAAAAATCACTTCTATGGTTGAGTCCTTTTGATTTGCTATGCCAATATATTTTGTGAATGTACTCTATAATTTTTAACTATACCCAACATTATCCATAGCATCAAAAATCCCTTCATTGATGCAATAGTTCTTTGAGTTCTTCCATAAACTAAAATTAACTTGGCATCCACTTAGTGGTACCTTTTTCCTACTTCCTCTAGTTAAAACTAGACTTATTCCATTCTATAATTCACTTAGATTTATGTAATTCCTTCCTCAGAAGTATGGTTGTATTAAACTATATCCACTTTTCACATCATGCATTACTTTATACATCTGCTAGAATTGTTTAGAATTCATGCACCTTCAATACTTCACCATTGAAGTTCTAGCAATCCTACCATGTTTCTATTGCACTACTTCTGATAACAATAATGGAGGTACTACCCCAAAAACTGTATGGATGATCCTTGGAAACGTTTCCCTTATATCCATGTATACATTAATGCCCGTTAATCAAAATAATAACATCCTAACATTCAATCCTCTTAGAACAGATCTTCCCACAATGTACTTATTTATGCTTACATCGACTTCTTTTATAGAGTGATTGGAATTCCACTATTTCATCCCTTAAATGGTCTATTCTTACACCCATATTTCACTGAGTACTCTTATTAACATGAGTGAATTTCTTGTAGTGGATTCCCAAGCCTTCATGGCTACACCTAGACTCATACCTTAGCATTCTTCATTCTAGCCTTGATCATCTTGTGAGGGATTCTTGACATAACACTCTGTCTTCAAGTGTCTCTACGCATCCTTGATACCAGGTCCAATTATTTCATATGTTGTAAAACCATCCTTCCATACCTCCATGCTTTTCATCTCCATAGGAACCTGTTGTACATGCATTATCATGTACTACATATGAATTTCCTACATGGTATCCCCATATGATATGCACAATTGTCATTTGGAATACTTTTCCCAAACAAGGAATTCATTAGGGTTTTTTTGTGTTCTTCATTATACCAAAATATATGATCCAACAACTTCTTATAGAACCAAATGCTACTTTTTATATCATTCAATCATATTTATTTGATCTTAACATCATCCTTCTTAGAAAATAATTTACAACCATCCACATGACCATTTTCCTAGGAATAATCATACTTATGTTTCCTTCTCTCATGGCAATAGCCAACAAGAAGTCACTCTTTCCCAACTACTATAAAATCCTTTACAATCAGAAATACAACTAGGTAATTACAACATTAACCAACACAATATAATTTCCAGTTCAAACTTCCTTTATGCCTCAATATATTCTTGGTCAACAAATATTTATCATGGAAACCTTTCCTGGATACCCTTACACTGCTTCTTGAGCATAATTTTCCCTTTTTGAGATCACCATAACTCTCTTTCTAAGTTCCTGGAAATTATGTTGTTCAATTCATGATTAGGGTGCATAACTGGATTCTTTTGTCCAATATATACAACAACTTGATGTTGAATCCATCTTGTTGCTCCCTCACTTTCATAATCCATTCATTATCATTTTTATAACTTTGGGCATATTGTTGTAGACAATTGATGGTCTCCACCAAGTTCATGCTCTCCTCCTTACCTTCTTAATGTCCATTGGATTCAGTACTTTCATTACCCATGTTGACACACAACCCCATGAGCTCATTCTCATGGTTGTAAGTCCTCTATGCATCTTTTATTCCTACCATGCCTATGGTATTTGTGTTGATTCTATTTTTATCTATTTTCTCTTAGCTATGTAGATTATGTAGGTAACAAGATTTGTTAGACTAAATAATTTATTAAATATGTAAATACTATGCTCATCTTATCCTTAATACATTAGTCCTGTAACTAATCTATGGCGTATCTAGGCCTACTGTTGAAACTGGAGCTTTGATACTATTTTGTAACACACCCTACCCCCTGGCCTTCACTTAGGATGATGGAGTGTCAAAATTTCACTTCTTCCCTAACCATATCAAGCCTCTTTTTGAGTACACCATAATATTATTCTCATCAAGATATTTCCAATAACCATAACCATGTTCAATTTCGATATCTGGATCAAAATTTATAGCCTCCGAAAGTTCTTGGGATTTCTTTCATCAACTCCACCTCATCACCAGGTGGAATCCACAAGGCTCCCTTGTTTCTTGTTCCATTTGACATTGTGCCCATGTGTCGCTAATGTGGAAGTGACCACCTATCTCATCGGATCCTCATCCTATCATAATTCTAAATCAACAACTATAATCTAGTCAAATCCATTCTCCATTGTTAAAGTCTTTCCGTCGGAGTGATTCCACTCCCAAATTTCTTTCTTCCTCTGAAAAATTGGGTTCAATGATAGCCTCCTCTAACATATCTAACTATCATGTAAGATTGGCAATCAATGGTTTTCATTTCATCACTTCCCTCTACGATCGACGATCCATATTTATCCTTAGAGGTCACCCCATTGGAGCCCATCCCCCTCTGGAACCACAACTCACTCGAACCAAATCCCTTCGATGAATGGTTGAGATATATTGACCAATTTATCTGAGGGATATAATTTAGACACTTGTCCCAAGGTTCATACCAATAGGGCCTAGACTTAGAACTGCCTACATATTACACGCTACCATGTGTCCTCCTCTAGACACACTAGCACTCATCATCAACATGATGTCACTCTCCTTCTTAGCTTATCTTAATAAATACCCCATGTGACATCGAATTTTTCACCCAGGAAAAGTGTCTCTACCCAACTCCACCACCTGGCTTGACATATGGCACTCAGGCTTCATCACATTTCACACCCTCAAAATTCCAAATCACCTTGACATGTGGCACAGTCACCACTTGAAACATGGAACAACCATGTGGAGTGACATAGTGAACACATCATCACTGAGAACTTGGCACATCCATCAAATTTTTGAGACCCGTCCACTATGCATTAGTTGGGTGATGTCATACTCGTTAGCATGACATCACCTTCCCTCTTGACCTCATCGAGGAACGACCCACAATGATCTATGAATATCATCACTCCTCAGTGGTTCACTAATATACGACCACAATTTCTCCTTGGATCCTTCCCATCGTAGTTCCTCTTCCTCAGGCTTCTGAGGCTACTCCAATGAATCGACCAAGACAATGGTTCAAATCATTCAATGCCTCTCCCAATGGAACCAATGGTCCCGATTTCTCCCTGGGGGCTTTCGCGTCGGAGTGTCTCTACCAGACATCCCATGATATTCTAACCATATGAATTTGATGGTCCTCACCATGATGGATCCAATGCTCCAAATATAATCACAACACTAAATCAGTGATTATGACCTTCCGAAGTAAACACATGAGGTTTTCTCCAAGTTATTAGTCTATTTCAGAACATAGCAAATCAAGGATTTATCTAAGTAAATTCTAAGGCTTACCAGGCATTCAAGATTATATTTAATCCTTCTTTATCAGCTAAGGAATTCCATCATCTTTACTTAAGTATATATTCATGTCTTGTGAACTGTCCAAACCCAACCAAGAGAATTCCTAGCCCATGTTGGCTAATATACACCTAGTTTTCTAGCTATGTTACCGATGAATTAAATGAAAAAATCCAAAAATGAACATAAATATATAGAATACCAACAATATAAACTCAAGTATAATTACCATAGCCAATACCCATGGAAGAAACATATAATTACAGTTTATGTGCATTTCTTACAACATATATATTGAATCACAATTAGAACAACATATACCCATAACATAGGAAAATTTCACAAAGTAATTAAATAAAATGTACTTATCTTTCACAAAAGATCACCAATTGCAAGCAAACCTATGAATTTCCTCCCATCCTTTGAATATGTTGATCATAACTCTTAGCAGTAGATCACTTGTGAGCTAGGGATAAAACTCAACCAGGGAAAATGAATCCTAATCCAGGATAAAGTCAATCAAACAACAACAATGCTCAAATGCATGTGCCAACTCTAGTGAATATCCTATAGTCTGTTATTTCACACATGCTTGTCCCACCCCAAGAAGTGAGCCCCTTCTTTGCTCAATAGTCCTTCGACTACCCCACTCAGCTTTTGGGGCTTCAACAACAAAACAAACATGAAGTATTAATAATTAATACTCAGACTCAGGTGTTAATTCTAGAAAAAACCCTATAGTATTTCATTCCCCACATGCCTTCCACACCCATAGAAATGTGCCTCTTCTCTTCTCAACAATCTTTTAGCTTCCCCACTTCTCTTTTGGGGATTCAACAACATGCCAAACATGAAGTCTTAAATCCATGTAGTTGTAGCTTGACACCTTGGGAAAACAATTCCCAACAGTTCTCTCACCTGGGGAGAATTATTATGGGCCTAACAATCCACTTTTTCAACAAATCATGGGCTTGGAAACCCACCTTTTCAACCCATACCACCAAGGATTAACAGGGTACCATCAACTCCATATCTCCACTCTTTTTTATGGTCATTTCCCTTCCCAGAGATAATGACCAAATAATGAATTTTAAGAATGATAGCCAAGATGGGAAACTACTTTAATTATTCTCAATATATTTACATGTTCATGAAACAACACTTGTCACCTAATAAACCACCTTTGAACCCACTTGGTGACTCGTTCCTATCCTTTACTAACTTAGAATAAATAGATGTACCCCATAAATGATCTTTTAGTAAATATTATTAAAATATTACCTTATCTTAAGCCCCCTAGGATAATCCCCTCTTCCTAGACTCTTAACCACCCTTTCTCTTTCTAGTGGAGTTTATCCCCCCTACTCTTTTTCTATTCAGTCTATAGCAATAATTTTATTTTATTAATATCTGAGTGTGATTACATAATACACAGGATAGGCCCACAGTCCTTTTTAACATATGGCTCACCAACCTAATAACCACACAGACACTCTAGCCTCAAAGTAAATATACAAAGGCAGTCTGGCCCCCAAATATCATGGCTCACCATCCTATATGTACAATTACAAATAGGGTCATCCTGGAGTATTACAAGTCTCAACACAGCCTAAGTCCATGACCCTTTCTCATCACCCTTCAGAGATGAGGTGATGGAAAATGTTGGTGGATGTGAGGCCAAATATTTCACATATGGCTTCTCATAATATCATCAAGTTCATATCGAAGAGGAGTATTAGGACAAAACCACCTTTACACGACCATGCCCTTTGGCTTGAAAAAGGCCCCTGCAGTATTTTCCCGGATAGTGGTCACATCCTTCAAGGAATTTATTCACAAGTTCCTTGAGGTATACTTGGATGATTGGAATGTGTTCATTTTATTAAAATAACACATGAAATCTCTTTGACTATTGCTAGATCGATGTCACACTCTAAAAATATCGTTGAATTTGAAGAAATACATCTTTTTTACAACCTTTGGTATATTGTTGGGCCACATCGTGTGCAAGGATTGATTGCTTGTGGACCTAGCTAAGATTTCCGCCATATTGGATATGGTGGCCCCAGTTCATTTCAAGAAATGTGTGCAACATTGGGTTATACATGATACTACTAACGATCCATTGGGAACGTTGTTGCACAATGATAATAGGAATGAGTGGACACCAGAATGCTAATAAGCCTTAGATACATTCAAAGAAAAGTTGGTCACTGCACCCATTTTGGTTTTTCCTAATTGTTCAAAGCTCTTCCATGTCCATGTCGATGCTTCATCCATTGTGCCAAGTATCATTCTTGCATAGCTAGGAGAGGGAAACATCGATCATCCAGTCTATTTTTCTAGTTGTAAGTTGTCCAATGTCGAAACAATTATGCGATAATTGAGCGCAAGATCCTAGACATGGTATATGATTTACAAAAGTTTATCCACTATTTTTTGTGGTTGACATTCAAACTATTCATATAGCATTATTCACTCAAGTATTTTGTCAATAAGACAATGTTAGGTGGAATAATCTATCACCAGTTTTCATTTCAATAGTTTGACTTTGAAGTTTTCATTAAGCCTAGAAAACATAATGTTAAACCAGATCATTCATCGCAGATTCAGATTGGGGAAGTGGTGCAGACCTGCAGCCCTCGAGCTGAGATCTCCTCATAGGATCATTTCAAATCTTCCTTGAGTTGAAGTGTCTCTTTTGGATCCCTATCGGAACCTCAACATTTGATCCATAGGTCTTTCAACTTCCCCATGGCCTCCAACACGACCGCGACCCTTTTTCCGAAATGGAAATTTGGTCTTCGAGACTCCACGATTTTGGATGTCAAGTTTCCTTGACTCTTCAATTTCTCGACACCCAAAATGTCAATTTTCCAAATTGGCCTTAATGGTGGTTAGCCCCCTGGGCCATACCTCAGTCCATGTGACCGCTTTCCCTATGACCATAGCCCACACACGTCACGTTTTGCGACTTCGGGGTTTTCAACACTCTGTTCCCCACTCCTTGTCTTCGACATCCCCAAAATGTCGAACCCCAAAATGTCGAAATGGCCAAAATCTGAGACTGCAGCCCCACTCCAACAATATGTCGCATTTCGCAACTTCGTGAGTTTCAACGCAAAATGCCTCCGTTCCTTGTCCTCGTAACTTCCCAAAAACCGAATCCTGAAATGCCTAAATTCTTTTTCCAGAGGGAGATCAATGGCTGTGAGCCTCCCCTGATCCAACGTCTTGGATCCTTTCAGGACTTCATGGGTCAAGAGTCCCAAACTCTTACCCTTTTCTTTCCTGGTAGTCGAAATGTTGAAATGGTCCTTTCGAGAATCTCACGATGCCTCAATCATCGCCACGTGTCCTCCTATTGGATGATTTCGATACTCTCTATGTTTTGGGACTTGCGACCCCAACGACACTAATCCCTAGTCCTTCAAACTCCTGATAGCTCCCCGATCACTACCATGGATCCTCCATAGATGGACAACCCTGATCACTTCGGGACTTCACAAGTTGCGAAGTTGAAAGACTTCTATGTTCCACTCTTTGATGCCCGAATACCTGAAATACGAGGATCTCAAGACACGTGTCCTCCATAGATGGACGACTCTGATGTGGTCGAAACTTCATGAGTCAGGACTTCCTCTGTCTCATAGCTCTTACCTCTCGGACTCCCAATGTCCGAAGCTCTGATCGATTTCAGGTTTCTGCCACACGTCCTTTGAGATGGACGGTCCCGATCCTTTCAGGACTTTGTGGAATGGGAGATCGTGATGTAGCGATTCCACGACCCTTATACACTATGATATCCAAACTCTGAAATCCCGATGCCTCTGCCATTTTGGGACTTTGAAAAGCCTCTACTCAACTCATATGCAAGATTAACTCATGCACACCTTCTCCGAGATCCAATGGCTATCGGCTATCTGGTCTAGATATGATGGCCCATATCTATTCTCCTTCCTTGTGTTCTTTTCTGCTATTCCTAGACGTGAAACTCAACGGTCTTTATCTCGTCCTCTACTCGATTTGACGGTAGTTGTGCTCTCCCTCGAGCCTACACTTCTTCTTCCTTCCCCTTGGAATATTTTCCAAGTTTCAAAGGGCCCAACCTTTGCTTCCTGCTACAAAGTCTGTGACTTCAGCTTCTGTCTGCGTCCTTGAAAATGCTAACCCTCCTGAGCTTCTTGAACTCAAACCCTCCAAAGGGTTTTCCCTAGCCTTTGAAATCTCTTCAGATGTGGGCCTATGTGTGAAATCACTGCTCCTCCTAAGCTTTTTCCTCTTTGAATCCTTAAAGGATTCTTTGACCTTTGTACTCCTTGCATATTCTCTGCACGAAAAGGTGTTATCCATCCTGATATTCTTTATTTCTCATACCTCTAAGGGACTTTGTCCATTTCCTCTCCTTGAAGGAATGCAAGTGCCCTCTTGGCCTCTTCCTACTCAAGCACCCTTTGTTGAGCCTACAAGGTGTTCAGTAACCCTGAGAAGGTCTTCCTCCTGACACTTCTCTTCTCTCTGAACTCAAACAAGAGTTCCTTCTATGCCCTCTTGCACCAACTCGATGCCCTCCTAGCAGAGTTTCCAGAATCCTCAGTGATTTTGTCTTCTCAATGAACTAGAAATAGAGTTCTTCTCCTAATGCATCCTATGCATTTGCTCGATGCCCTCTTGGAAGAACCTTACAAAATTCTCAGGAATTTTGTCTTCTCGGTGCCTTCTATGCACCTACTCAAATTCCCTCCTGGCAGAGCTTTTACATAATCCCTCAGTGATTTTGGTCTGTCCTGTGCTCTCTTCTACACAGTATCACCTCCAAGGTATTCAACGACCTTGAGGATTCTCCCTGAGTCTAAGACTTCAGCCGGTGTTCCCCCCTGGCACATCTTCGTCCAAATCCCACAGGATTTAGAAGTTCATTCCTTGCACTGGCTTACAGAACCTGCAATGTTCTATCATGCACTCTTGCATGAAGCCTCAAAGAAACCAGACCTGGAATCAAATAACTTTGAACAGATAGGAAAATCTATCTATCCCTGCAAATGCATACCTAACATACATCTACAACATATCATCAACACATAAATACATTCATTCATGAATTCATAAATATATGAACAAAAACATGCAGGAAAAACTACTCTGTTTGTATTAATCAAGAATGCCTCTTTACAATGTGTTCGAGCTCAGACTATAATAGAGTCTCAACTCTCTCTCTTCTCTATCTATTCTCTATAGGCTCTACCAACTACTTCTCTCACTTATCCTACATACAAAGGATCATATACATGAGGGGGCTCTTCGAGCTCTTCCCTCCATCCTCACCAACCCTATTCAATTACATTAACTTTACATTGAATGGGTTGTCTAGTCCAGATCAGAACTAGATCCAACCTTACAAACATTAAAGGCCTTCTTTAACTACAGCCTGCTCAAAGGCACGACTTTGGCTCTACCAACCTTACAAACATTTAATACAAATTTCAAATTCAAAATTTGAAATGAGAGGGTTGTGCCTCTCTTCATCCCATTGAATGTGCGTGTTGCTGAGCTAGTTGATGCATAAATGGTCTTTGGAGTGATGCTCCTATCTCAAGAAGATTCTATTAGCCTCGATGATGAAATCCCCGATGCACTACTCTTCTGGGTTGAATTTTTCCCTAATCAACTGGATGAAATAGAAAAATTTGTCTTAACTAGATAAGACACAACTAAGTATACTCTCACACAATGTCAATAGTTGGTGAATCGTAGTGCCAATTATCAGTCAATTGCCATAAAATTGTGTAAGTTGGGTGTAGATGGCATCATGCACCATTTTTATTTGGAACATGAATGAGACTTGATCCTATATGAGGCACATGAAGGTATTTATGGAGGCCACAATGATGGTAAGGATACCACACACAAGGTCCTACATGCATGGATTTGGTGGCTCTCTCTCTTCACAGACTCTAAATACTACTGCAAATGATGTGAAATATGTCAAAATGTTGGAAAACCATGCCACAGGGACGAGCTTCCATTGTCCCCAGTGACCGAACTTGATCCCTTTGAAAAATGGATAATAGATTTTTTCAGACCCTTCAATCCTCTTGCACATCGTACATGGGCGCACTATATCATTATCACAATTGAATACCTCTCGAGGTGGGACAAAGTAGTGTTAGTCAAATATTGTACAATAGAGATGGTGGAATGGTTCATTTTTTAGAATGTAATAACCATATTTGGATTTCCAAGGGTGATAATGAGTGACTAGGGGTCACATTTTGTGAATGAAACCATTCAAAAACTCACTCAAGAGTTAATGATCCATCACTAGAAGAGCACCCCTTATCACCGTCAAGCCAATGGTATAGTGGATTCTTTTAATAAAATTTTAGAACACACTATAACGAATGTTTGCAATGTGTAGCATGATGAATGGGATCAGTGTGTCCCAACAATCCTATGGGGATTATTGAACAACATGCAAAAGGATGAAAAATAACACACCATTCAGACTTTTCTATGGCAAAGAAGAGATCATGCCACTAGAATTTGTTGTTCCTAATTGTTGGGTATTATGTGTTATATTCTTTGAATGTGTGTCTGTGTGGGCACGTCAGATTCGACAACTGCATCTGATGATCCCAACTTCCTTCTCTCTTTGTGTCATGTGCATCGGGCTCTTTTCTGGGGGGGTTCCATGGAGGGATGGTTTTTGCCCCCCTGGTTACACGTAGCATTTGGGGAAGCACCCTGAATATTTTGTTTGGGTGTTTTTTTCTATTTTAGCGGATTTTGCTATTTTTAGCAGTTTTCTAAATTTATCTTGTATTAAGGGATTAGGGTTTTGGTAGCTATGAAATACCTAAAACATTGTATATATTGTATGGTGAATGGTGAAATTAATACAATGAATATTTGAAAGGTGTGACACCAAGGAAGGATGGTTTTCTCTCGGTTAAGGGTTTCCAACATAAATCTCTGTGTACTATATGTATGAGCCATTGATTAATTTCTATTTTTCTTAAAAAATATGTATGCATTACTTTACTTCACAGGTTTAAAACTTACACTAACCTCGGGGTCACCCAAGCCACCCACATGACCGATGAGCAATCCCTTCAACATAGTTCATATGAGATAATGGAACTAGAGGAAGAGAAAATGATGGATGTTTTCAGTCAAGTGATCAAAAAATATAGACGGAAGGCATGGCATGATCATAACATATGCTAGAAAATTCTCCATCCTAGATTTTTGGTATTATTATATGAAAAAGCATATTTACACCATTATGGAAATCTATGCATGCGTTGGTTAGGTCCCTTAAGACTAATATACATCAGTGAAGTAGGTGTCTCCAAGATAGTAACCCTACAAGGAAAACCACTTAAAGGACTCATTAATGGAAATAGATTGAAGGTATACTATGGCCCGCAAGGGTCATCCGTCATTTAAATTATGATTCTAAGTTTTGAATAGAGGTAGTATATGTCTAGTGTAGGTTGTACAAAAGGTAGCATATCTCATAGTCAACATAGTTTACCTTTTAGAAAACACAACATTCACATCAGCCATGCAGGTGGACTCAATAGATTGATAGTATGGGTAAGTTTCCAGATTTCCAAATCAGGCTGATTCTTTGGCATAGATACAAGATCTGTATCTAGTTTGAAAAATCATGTGGGTTTTTCAAGAGTTTCCTAGTGCTTCAGTCGATTGAAAGGGTGAGTAATTTGTTTTGGGAAGTTCACACATGTCATGGGTACATAGTCAGTTTTACCACTCCATTCTTCAATAAACATCTACAACACGATGGATATGTAGTCATGATATCCCAATGAGTCAGATTTCTCTACCACTTTCTACTTGTTCTCAAAACCATCCTACCCCGTCGAATATTTATTTCTCTCCTTCATCATTCCCCCCCCCCCTCCCCCACCCGATTCTTTCTTTGGATTAATTATTTATGCCCCATTCCCTACCACCTCCATTTGTCAATTCCTTCATCATCCCATTGATATTTCCCCTGATTATTTTACCATTATACATTTTTATCTGTTCCCCTATCGTGGCATGGCTTAGCAGACTATTTATACTCTGTTTTTTCTAGTTGGGTCGAGCATATCCATACCTTGCACTTCATTTTTCATGCATATTGATAGTATGCCACCCACTGCTTGATCATGGTCCCTCCTCTCTCTTTCCTAGAAAGTATCATCTCAGTATGCCACAGTTCCCTAAACTATGTTTTGTACTCGTACCTTTTCAATATATTTCTCATCACATCGTTGAGTGAAGAAACACCATGCATCATCCCCCTTGATTATAGGAAGGGACCCTACTCAATGGTTGTTGAGATGTATCCTACTCAACACTCGATCATTAATTCCAAATAAATCACTTATTTAATTAAATCACATATGAGTAATCAACTAAACATGTAGCATAAACATAAACAAGGAAACCAAATCAAGAACAAATAAACACCAATATTTTTGGGTAGACACCACTGGAGAAACCCTGGAGAGAAACATACTATTGAGAATGATTTTATTATGCTAAAATTAGGACTCCCATAATAGGTATAATGGCCTGCTGAGAAAAATAAAACTATAGATAAACTTGGAAAATTCTTACCTACTATATGAACCAGAACTGCATGATTTTTGAGGTGCACACAACTTTGCTTCAACAAACCCACATATGTATGCGACTATCACCACTGAGACTTGCATACATATACAAAAAACATGTATGGAAAGATATTTATTATGTGATACTCTCATGTGGATTCCCATAATTGAAACCCACCTGTGCTACTTCTATTCTCTCTTCTCCTTGACCTTATCTATATATGGAAGTCCTTTTCCACCTATGAAAGATATTGAATCACAGTCCTTCATGGTCCAATACTCTATGTTGACTCCCTCAACAGATTTCAAGTTTCATGTTTCTTTCTCCTTCACCCTATCCTTGTTTTCATAATCATGAGTTATATCTCCAAAGTGATTGCATGTTGATATTACTTCTCACACTCACTTGATATTTAGAAACAAGGTAATTACTTTTATCACTTTCCTTAAATAACTCAACTAACTAATTACATAATTAATTAATAAAATAAATTTACTTAATAATTCCTTTAATTAAATTAAATTCAAGACTAGAAGGTTTTGGATGATTTCCACAAGTCTAGACACACATAAATTCTTGTCCAATGCAACCACTAATATCAACACTTCCTCTTAGTGACGAAGGTATTCAACACCACTCCAATTTTTTATTTGAAGAAAACAAAATTCCCTTTCTCTAAGGGTTTGGTCAGAATATCTGCAACCGTTTCATTTGTGGAAATATATTGAAGCTTCACTACTCCCTTATGGATCCTATCTCTAATGAAGTGGTATATTATCTCTATATGCTTGTATGTATCATGGAATACTAGATTCTCTGAGAGTTTGGTACAACTCTTATTATCACAATATATCACCATGGGCTCCATCTCCTGGTCAAATAAACCTGTAAGAAATTTGTGAATCCAAATGGCTTCAGAACTAGCTAGAATTGCTTCCATATACTCCCCCTATTCTCAAATGAGTGCTACATAAGTATGCTTCTTGTTGAATAAATTAATTACTGTTGATCCCAAGTTGAAGAAATGCCAATAGGCACTCTTTCTGTCTACTTCATTGCCTGCACAATTTGAGTCTGTATATCCCTAGAACTCCACTCCATCTCCAACAATATACCTCAATCCATACTCCATTGTACCTCTCAAGTACCTAAGAGCATGTTTTGTTGGTACCCAATTTACTTTCCTCAAATCCACCATGAACTGAATCAAGGTGTTCACAACAAAAGAAATATCTAGTCTAGTGTTGACCAAATACATCAAGGACCCTATCAACTTACTATATATCTCTGGATCCACCAACTCTGAATTCAAAGTGATCACCTTCTTTAGATTGGTAATCATAGGTGTAGCCATCAGTTTACAGTCCTTCATTCCAAATCTCCTCAATATATCTACTTCATACTTCCTTTTTCCAAGGAATATCTCATCCAATACCTTCCATACCTATAACACCAAGAAGTAATGCATAAATATAATGTCCTTCATATCAAACTCACTCACTAAATCTGATTTTCACCTTGTAATAAGAACCTATGCACCTGTGAGAAATAAAGCATCAATGTACATAACAAATATGAGTGGATCCGACACAAAAAATATGAAGTACAAGTAAGGATTCACTTCACTCTTGGTAAATCCCATACTCTGCAAGCATCCATCAATCCTATAATACCATTCCCTAGGTTCCTATTTGAATCCATACATGGATTTGTTTAGCCTACACACATGAGAGTCCCTCCCATGTACCTCAAATACCTGAGGTTTCTATATTTATACTTCCTCCTCAATGAACCCTTTGAGGAAATTTGTTTTCACATATATTTAATGTATCCTCCACCTCATATATGAATCAATAAAAATAACAAATCAAATAGAATCATACCTTGTGACTAGAGAAAAATTCCCCTTGTAATCCACTCCCACTTTCTAGGATAACCCTCACGCAAAAAACCTCACTTTTAACTTCTCGATGCTACCATCTGTGTTAGGGACCTAACATCCCTAACCCCTCACATAGATAGAATAATATATTTTCCATGTAATAACGTTCAATGTTAGTTAATAAGGCCTATTTAATCAATGTGAACATGTCAATGTAAGAAGAACTACTAGAATCTTCCGCATCTAGAAATAGCTTCCTCTAGAATGTTCTTTAGAATATAGAATTAGTATAAATAAGAGTAGGAGGCATGAGAAATGTTTGTATTGAGATTTATTGTAATAGAGCTCAAAGAGTCAAGTGAACATATCTTTCTTTGAATATAGGTATTATTTCTGGTATTTCTCTTCTCAATATTTTGTTGTTCCATTGATATCTGCTAAATATTTATGTTTCTTCATATTATATTACATTTGGCACCTTACAAATGGTATCAAAGAACTTTTCTTGGTAGGAATTGTGGGTAAATGTTTTTTCCAGGGTAGATACGTGTACTATCATTGTCTTTAAAGCACAAATATTTGTTGTTCAGTGGGTAAAACTATGGTGCGAACAAATACACATAGGAAATACAAATGGTTTCACATGGCTTCCTAGAAACAAAAGTTTTTTCTTATTGTAAACCATGGTAACCCTTGTTAGTACCCCTCGAGTGGTACCGCATCAGACAAAATATGTACATGACCATCACTCCCATGTACCGGAAGGTATATTGCAAGTCCCCTAGGTCTCATGAAACCATCCCTAGATCAATCGTTCAGTCACATGATTGTTATAGTTCCACCGATAACAAAACTTGAGAATATACTCTCTAATACCTGAGTAATAGGGTAGTACGGCTAAGGGTACATGCGAGCCTCCTTTGTTGGTGTCTTGAGATATTGGGAGGATTTATAATGTTCAACCCTACATGCATATCAAAGAGCTATAGCATAGGGAAAACCATTTTCCATAGCTTCCCTGTAAACCCTAACTTGAGGGATACATACCAAACAAGGAATAAAAAGGATATTTTTTCCGCGCAACCTTACTTCCTGCATTCTAGTTGCAAAATTGACATTTTTTTTTTGTTAAGATTTTGGGCATTTCGACACAATAGTATCATTTATATCGGAGTATAATTCCATGGGAGTTAAAAACAAGTATGGATTTTTCTTTCACCCTTAATTGAGACCTAGCCCATTGGATTCTCCTTTTCTCCTTGATCGTTGTGATACTTATCATTTTGAATACTTTTTTATGTTGTGGACCCATAGCCTTCCCAAAACCATTATTTCCTTCTTATCCCACTGGATTCCTCTCGTTTCCCTCATTAAAATGGTATCTCTCTCTCTCTCTTTTTGTTTTTTAGTGGACCCACTCCCCCAATGGTATATATTATTGGATTCCTACTTGCCAAGAAGAAAACAATAAAAATATGAATAATGAAATTATTTACATTCATGATAAAGTGAATATTGACATTATTTCCATCCATTCCAAGCTAGACCATATCAAGGACCAGCTCAATAGTTGAATGGATGAACTCAACTCCACTATCAAACAATTCAACACTTGGTCCTAGGGTCCTTCCTCCTCTAGCCCAAACCTCCAATTCGAAGGTGTTGACTCTTCAAATCCTTTAAACTTTCATTCCAATCGTGACCCTCGTATTTTTAGAGTTGAGGTGAACAAATTTGATGGATTTGATCCAATAGTTTGGGTCACTTAGATGGAACACTATTTGTCCCTACATGTCATCACTGGTGACTTGACCAAGCTTTGTTACGATGTTCTCTATTTGGATCCAAAATGATGGAAATGGTGGAAATGACATCAAAATTAACACCAAGGGCATGTTTCCTAGAAACGATTTGTTTTTGAGTTGGATGAATTATTTGACATCGACACCCACCATTTAGGTTGTTTGACCAAGTTGAAACAATTTGGAACCATGGAAGAATTTATCATTTCCTTTCAACATTTGAATTTCCAAATGGAGGGTATGACTGATACCTTCTTTAGGGAATGCTTTATCAGTGTCCTTAAGGATGAAATATGATCCTAGGTCCTCATGGATTGAGGTGAGGTGAACAAATGTGATGGGTTGGATCCAATAGTTTGGGTCACTTAGATGGAACATTACTTTTCCCTACATGGCATCACTGATGACTTGACCACGCTTTGTTATGATGTTCTCTATTTGGATCCAAAACGATGGAAATGGTGGAAATGACATCAAAATTAACACCAAGGGCATGTTTCCTAGAAACAATTTGTTTTTGAGTTGCATGAATTATTTGACACCGACACCCACCATTTAGGTTCTTTGACCAAGTTGAAACAATTTGGAACCGTGAAAGATTTTATCATTGCCTTTGAGCACATGAATTTCCAAATGGAGGGTATAACTGATGGCTTCTTTAGGGAATGCTTTATCAGTGGTCTCAAGGATGGAATCTGATCCTAGGTGCTCATGGATTTCCCCCATACTTGTTTGGAAACAAATAAACATGCCAAGGAGGCACAAAAAGTCATGCTTTCCCAGAACAAAAAACCTTATTTTATTCTCCACCCTAGAGCCCCCAATATTTCCCCTCCGACCACTCCTCCAAAGGTTCAAAAATTAACACAGGAGGAAATAGATGAATACCAACTCAAGGATATTTGTTATAATTGTGATGAGAAATAATTTTCTACGAACAAGTGTAAAGAAATGTTTCTGATGAATATGTTGAGGTTTCCCTTGAGGTATCACTACCCCAAATAGATGATCTTGTACCTCTCTCTATTCCTTTTGAATTTGAATCATTGATTTCTCTTAATGTTATCACTAGAGTTTTTTCTCCCCAAACACTTAAATTTATTGGCTACATTAAGAACACGAAATTCATCATCCTAGCCAACAGTGGAAGCACTCATAATTTAATTCATCATCACCTTTCCCAAGAAATCAATTTATATGTCTATGTTTACAACAATTTTCAAATCATGATTGCCAATGGTGGCTCCATGAAATTTGGGGGGTGTTGAGAAAATGTGTGCCTACAAATTGGTCGATATAAATTGAAATATCACTTTTTTTTTTATTGAGATGGGTGGTTGTGACATTGTTCTTGGTTTTTAATGGCTACGCACTCTCGACCCCATAACCATGGATTTTAAGGATTTAACCATGCAATTCCAACAGGAAGGAAAAAAATATAAATTCCAAGGAATTACAACAGGTTCTCCGGAGCTCATCATTTCCCACTACATGGAAAGGTTACTAAAAAAAGGGTCATTCTAGCATTATTTCCCAAATCCATTCCATTCAAGCAATTGATAAACCCTCTCTGCACCTTGACCTTCAATCTATTCTTTCCCAACATCACATTGTTTTCCAAAATCCCCAGGGAATTCCTCCCTCCCGCAACAATCATGACCATTCCATTCCTTTAATCCTAGGGAATAGTCCTCCCAATATTCTCCCTTATCGCCATTCCTTTTCTCAAAAAAATGAAATTGAGAAAATTGTCCAAGAATTGCTAGAAGCAGGTGTTATTTGTCCCAGTACCAACCCCTATTCTTCCCCTGTAGTCATGGTCCTCAAGAAGGAAGGCACTTGGTGAATGTGTCTTGATTTTTGATCCCTCAATAAACTTACCATCAAGGACAAATTTCCCATTTCTATCATAGATGACTTTCTAGATGAACTCAATGGGGATCAATACTTTACCAAACTTGACCTCCATTCCGGCTACCACCAAATACGTATGAAAGAGGAAGAAATTTCAAAAACTAAATTTTTCACTCATGAGGGCCGCTATAATTTCTTGGTCATGCCCTTTGATCTCTATAATAATCCCTCCACTTTTCAAAGTCTCGGAAATCATGTCTTTCGTACTTTCCTATGTCACTTTGTGTTAGTTTTCATTGATGATATTCTCATCTATAGTCAAATGTGGCAAGCCCATATCATGCATGTTGATTTGGATTTTATGAGAAGAATGAAATGAATACAGATTATTATTAAAATATTGCAAGATACCAGCATGAAGCTCAGAGAGTACCGTGGATTTGAGCTTGGATTGTTTACATAAATACAAGTGACCTTTGTATCGAAGCTCATCCTGAAGCCAAGAGTACCCTGGGGGAGTCTACGCCTTGTTCTGTAGTTGCTGAATTAGATGCGAACTTTTGGGGTCTTGCAGCCATTCCTGGTGCACAGCTTGCAACCAATCAGGTACAATGAAGGAAAGAGAAAAGAGGGATCCTTCTTCTTCATATTTCTGGGATAGTGCATCCGCCACTACATTGTCTTTGCCCTTCTTGTAAATAATCTCATAATCATAGCCAAAGAGCTTAGTGACCCATTTTTGTTGCTCCTGGGAGGAAATGCGTTGTTCCAGAAAGTATTTGAGGCTTTGATGGTCTGTCTTAATTTGGAATCGTTGCCCCAAGAGATAAGGACGCCATAATTCAACTGCATGCAGAATTGCCAACATTTCTTTTTCATAGATAGGTTTGCCCAGATTCTTTTCAAACAGTTGTTTACTCGTAAAGGCCAAAGGTCGACCCTCTTGCATAAGGACAGCGCCAATTCCTTTCCCGAATGCATCGCATTCCAACACAAATGTCTTTGTGAAGTCAGGGAGAGCCAGAACCGGAGTGGTGCACATGGCCATCTTCAAAGTTTG
>ML777589.1:567938-627368 GCA_009831015.1 Picea engelmannii | reverse complement strand
AAGATCCTTCTAGAAGCGGAAGCTTCTATTAGGTCTTCTTACATCTGCCTAATTCTCTTTTATTGAAAGGTCTTATTAATATTGACCTTTATTACATCCGAATACATTAATCTACCCATGTGCGGGTTAGGACCTTAACAAATATTCTTAATGCAGAATAGCAAATATACTGTAAAATTGGTTTCTATTCAATAAGGAAATAAGCTGAAACTATAAAATGCAATGAAAAACAAGCTTGCTAGAATGGTGGCAGCTTATCTCTGAGAATAGATGTGACAGTTGTGCTCATTCATAGGAAGATTATTACAATGAGGCTCTGAAGGCATATTTTACAATAAAAAGGAATGTAAAAAACCCTAGACATCCAAAAACCTAACCCTAGGAGATGAACCGCCAAAAGTCATGTGGGCCCCGTTTGGGTAAGTTAGTACATCAACTTCACATGGTCATAACTTTTGCATACAATCTCTATTTTAGGCACATGATATCCCGTTGGAAAGGTCTATCCAAGGACTACACATGTTTTCATTAGACTCTAACTCCATATATATTTTGATTGTGGTGATCCCTAAAAACGTTGTTTAGGGCCTCAAAACGACCCTGGAAGACACAAACACAAAAACTAGGAAAAAACTACCAAACTGGAAAATTGTCAAAATGAACCAGTTGGAATAGGTGGGAGGCCACCAAAATACATATGGATCAATCCTCCCCCCTTATGAAGGAATGGTCTCCATTTATTTGAGTGCCACCATTAAATGATAAAATTTATGTTGAATTTGGCCTCGAGTGAGCCACTTTCCTTTCTATAGGAGTTGCCCTGCTTTGACAACTCGATAAAGATGGATCCTTTGTTGGCGAGTTCCCTTGAACTATTTTTGCACAATATGATCACTGGATTCCTATTGTATGTAGTCGGGGTTGAGCTATGTTAGTGTCAATTGTTTTGTTATCTCTGAGGTGTTCAATAATGGTGGGAAATAAGGTCGAAGGAGATCCACATTGAACATTGGGTGCAGGACAAGGAAAGGAAAAATGTTGAGCTCAAAAGAATTATCACCCACAACCTTGGTGATGGTGTATGACCCATAATGGAGTGGGAGAAGTTTCCAATGGGGCTCGGTAAGGCGTTTTTTCTGGAAGTGCAACCAAACTTTTTCACCCACCTAAAACTTATGTGGCACCTAGAGTTGATCATGGTGCTTCTTGTACTTATCATTGGACTTGTGTGGGACATATTGAACCTGTTGGTAGATGTGTTGGATCCACTCAATGAAATGGGTGTCTTTCTTAGCTTCAGTTGAAGTAGGATATGAGTCGGTTGATCTGACCACAATGGGTAGTGCAACATCTATGGGACCCAATGGTTGGAATCCCAAACGCACCTGAAAGGTGTTGAGGCCGATTGAGCTATGTAGGGCTCGATTGTATCTGAATATATCTATGCTGAACATAGGGAAGAATCTCATACCATGTGGGAGGGTTCTTGGAATTATACATGTGAGGGATATGCACAATCATTCGATTTATGACCTCAGTTTGGCCATCTGTCTGTGGATGGAAGGTCGTGGATTTGGTGAGCTTGGTGTACAATAGTGTCCAGAGGCTCGAATTGAATGTGCTAAGAAATCAACTGTCCTGATATGATACAATGGTTTGTGGGATTCCAAAATGTACCCAGACTCATTCAAAGAAGAGCTTAGCAATGGCCTCTACTGTGATGCTCTTCTTCCAGGTGGCCATAATCGCCATCGTAGAAAAGTGATCAACAACCAAAAAAACATAGTCATTTCCCCCCTTGGTGGACAGGAGGCCCAACATAAATTCCATTTATATGGATTCCTATGGACTATCAGGAGTAGGAAGAGGGGTGTATAGGCCCATTTTCTTAGTGTTCAGTTTGGAAATAGTGCAGGAAGGGCAGAACCTGATATAATTGATGACCTCCTGTCGAATTTTCGGCCAATAGAAATGTTTCTACAACATTTCCACTGTCTTTTCAACGTCGAAGTGTATTTCCACCCAACTGAAGTGGGATTCCCATATCAGTTTCTCTCGCTCTCTTGATAGAACAAAGATATGGCCCATATGACATAGCATCTCATCCTGAAGATGGAAATTAGCAACAACTGCATTTATTCACAACATTTGGTAGGTGGTGGAGAAGTCCGAGTCTATCTCATAGAGTTGGGTCCATCCAGAGGTCTCTTGGATGCAAGAGTCTAGTATTGTGGTGAGTGCTGCGACTAGCGGCCTACTGAGGAAATCAACGATGCAGTTGGCAATTCATGTTTTATGCTTGAAGTTGAGGTGGAATTGTCGCAAGTATGTGGACCACTTCATATGGGGGTCATTCTGCAATTTTCCTTGTGTCTGCATGAACTACAGTGTTTTATGATTAGTGTGGATGACTATCTCTTTCCCAAGAATGTAATGTCTCCACTGGAGGTAGGCTTGCACAATGGAGTACATTTCTTTGTTGTAAGTAGGGTACTTATGAACAAAATCTAATAGTGTCTCACTATGATAGGCCATGGGGTGGCTGTGTTGAGTGAGAATGATGCCCACAACATAGTCTGAATCATTTGTCTCAATATCAAAGGGCTACTGTAGGTTTGGTGATGAAATTATTAAGGTTGAGCACAAGCGTTGCTTCAAATAATTGAATGCTTGTTGTTGGGACTATCCCCACATAAATTTATCCTTACCACCACCCCTGGTTACATGGTTGAGGGCCCATGTAATATGGCAGAATCCCAACATGAACCTACAGTAGAAATTGGAAAGACCCAAGAAGCTTCGAAGATCAGTGTGTGTGGTTGGGGTTGGCCAGTCACAAATGACTTGGATATTGGCTAGATCCACATGTACGCCATGATGATCAATGACATAACCCAGGTAATGGAACCTATCCATGTGGAAGGAGAATTTTTCCAGGTTGACGTATAGCTTGTGTTGTTGCAGGGTGTGTAGAACTTGTTGAATATGTTGCAAGTGTTTTGCCCAAGTCTTGTTGTAAATGAGGATGTCATCCAGATAAACCACTACAAAAGTATTGGTGAATGGTCACAGGATATTGTCCATCATCCTCATGAAAGTGGCTGGAGAATTTTTCAAACCAAAGGAGGTCGTCGATTCGGGGAATCAGGTACCAGTTTCTGACTATGATTTTATTCAGGGACTGATAATCAATGCAGAGTCACCAGGTTCCATCTTTATTATGTACCGACGTGATTGGGCTCCCTCAAGGTGATTATATGGGATAGATGTGCCCCTTGTGGAGAAGTTCATGGATCTATCGCTTGATATCCTCATTCTCTAATAGAGAGTGGAGGTAGACTGGCCCATTCAACAATAGTTCACTGGGGGTTAGATCAATGGGGTGCTTGACTTGATAGTGCATAGGTACCCTGGTAGGTGAGGCAAAGATATCTAAGTATTCTTCCATGACCTTATCAACTTGCTTCTGCTATGTGGAGAGGTATGTAGCAGAGATCCTGGATGTGGCTACGATATTTCACTCATTCTAAGAGAGAATCATGAAGAATAAAAACGTTCATGTCTGAGAGATGACCTTCCTGCATTACTTGACAAAGATCAAGGAAATACCACTAGGTGGCACTGCCTCAGTTATCATTTACAATTTCTTTTTCAAAGTAATAATAAAACTATGAGGCCTAGACTCATATACAACATGATGTTTGTTTCCATAAATATGGTTGGCCCAAAATATATTTACAAACTTTGAGATGAAAAACATCACACAATACCTCATATTTGAAGGGCTTGATGTCGTATGATAGGCGACATTGTTGGCTGAAACAAATGTCACTTCCTTGGTGGATCCATTAGATGGTGTAGGGTTGTGGGTGTGATGTTGTCGGTAGGGTGAGTCTCTTGATGACCTCTACTGATATGAGGTTCTTCTAGTTACTTCTATGAATGATGAAGTGCAATGAGGTACAATTCACCCACATATGTGAATGAAAAAGGCACTCGTCTTCCTGTGGCTCATCTAGTTCACTAGGTTGGAGCTTGGTGGTAGCAATGTTAGCATTGGGTTCTGCATCAATGATTCGTCTCCCCATTTATGGTTCTCACTTAGATTTGGAACCTGCATTTGATTCATAGGATTTCACCTTAGCCACAAGTGACTTCTTTGAGTGGCAATCAATAATGTTATGCTAGGGGATCTTATGGAAGTCTCACCACTTCCCAGTATATTTCTTTCTCTTTCCGGTTTCCTTATTTTCTTTCATCTTGGAATGGTTTTCTTGAGGTTTTTTGTATCTACTTTTTCCTTTGTTCTAGGGATTTGGGTCTCCCTTTCCTAGATTTTGCTGTGAGGGATTCCTAGGCCCAAATTCCCATGTCTTTTGTTTGAGCTTCTGCTTGATTTTGAAGGCATATCGGTAGGCCACACCTAAGGATTATATGTCTAGAAACTCCATTTCATCCTGGATGTATCTATGCATACCACTTTGATACTTGTGAACCATATGTTGCTAATAATATTTCATACCCATCTTGGTGCGCAAGGTATGGAAGATATTTGTGAACTAGAGCACTGCTTGGTCTCTTTCCTACAACAATGTGGTCCATTTTGTCTACATGTCATCATAACTTCCAAAAGGGTAGTATTTTTCTTTAATAGCATCCCTAAATAACTCCCAAGTGACCACAATTGTAAATAATGAGGGTTCCTCTATTTCCTTTTTCTCAAAAAAAAATTCCCACCAATCTTTGACATCGGGAACAACTTTAAGGAGCACAAAAGTAATATTTTATCTATTTGAGAAGTTATGGACAAAGAAATACCCTTCTAGAAGATTTAACCATTTGTATACAACATCTACATCTATATGACCTTCAAATATAGGAATATCGAAGTTGATTTGTACCTTGAAGGGGGTGGCACCTCCATTTGAGGAATATGTGGCGCCTGTTGGTAGCTACCGAAGGATTTGTGCAAAACTATTCATCATCTTGTTCCTATGTTGCATGAAGGCTTCCTCAAGAAATTTTTTGAAAGCATCTATTGTCCCTTCGTCTTTATTTTCTCCCACCATGAGAGGTCACTTGGGTGTGTGAGAGATTTTTTCCTCAAGAGAAACAAGCTTGAGACCCAATTCTTTGTACCCTGACCTCTTTGGGGACATGCCTTAAGAACAACGAGGAGAAGACCACTCTGATACCACTGATCCATATTTTATGAGAAGAATGAAATGAACACATATTACTATTAAAATTTTCTTAATGAAAAATAACAGATATACAATAAAACTAGTTTCTATTCAATAAAAAAATAAGCTGAAACTATAAAATGAAGCAGAAAACAAGCTTGCTAGAATGGTGGCGGCTTATTTCTTAGAAGAGATGTGGCATTTGCGCTCATTCAAAATAATATGATTACAATAAGGCTCTGAAGGTCTTTTTTACAATAAACAGAAATTTCAAAAACCGTAGACATCCAAAAACCTAACCCTAGGAGATGAAGTGCCAAAAGTCATTTGGGCCTTGTTTGGGTAAGTTAGTACATCAAATTCCCAGTGTCGTAACTTTTTCATGTGATAGCTATTTTAGGCACACAATAGCCCATTGGAAAGGCCTATCCGAGGACTACACATGCTTCTATCATAATCTAAATATTTGTATAGATTGACTGTGGAGATCCCTAAAAGCGTTGTTTAGGGCCTCAAAATGGCCTCGAAAGTCAGGGACCCAAAAACTAGGAGAAAAATTCCAAAATGGAAAAATTCCAAAATGAGCTATTTGGATTAGGTGGGAGGCCATCGACATCCATTTGGATCACATGTGGATAAAATTCTCCATCTCCTCTCCAATCACAAACTTTTCCTCAAAGAATCTAAATTTGATTTTTGTGTCTATGAATTTGAGTACCTAGGTCATATTGTTGGCAAGGATGGTGTAAGGATGTATCCTAAGAAAATTGAAGCTATGTAGAATTGGCCCCACCCTAATACTATTAACATTATACATGTTTTCTTGGGTTTAATGGGATATTATCGCAAGTTTGTTCATAATTATGGAAAAATTGTGGCTCCTCTAAAAACTCTCCTTAAAACGAATTCCTTCAATTGGACTCTAGTAGTTGACCAATACTTCCAGGCCTTGAAAGAATCTATATGAAATACTCTTGTACTGGTCCTACATGACTTCACCAACACCCTTGTTTTGGAATGTGATGCATCTAGGAGAGGAATCGAGGAAGTCCTCGTGCAAGAGGGACGACCTTTGGCTTTCACCAACAAATAGTTTTAGGAGTGGCATGTGGGATAAGAAATCTATGAAAAGGAATTGTTGTCTATTTTTCATGTAGTGGATCTATGGTGCCCTTATTTATTAGGAAAACCATTCCAAATTAAAATGGATTATCAAATCCTCAAGTGATTCTTGGAACAACTAATTTCCTCCATGGAGAAACAAAAATGGGTGACAAAGTTGTTTGGATATCATTGTGATATTATTTAGAAGAAGGGCACATAAAATTTTGTGGTTGATTCCATTTGAAGAAAATATGAAGAATACAGGTCCCTCTTTTCCCTCTCATTCATTTTCAACAACTAGCTTCAGGATGTTCGTCGGGAATGGTTTCAAGACCCCAAAATTTCCATCCTAATCCAAAAACTACAAAAACATCCCCAAGCTTGTCCAAGGTACTCTTGGAATAATGAATCATTACACTATAAAGGTCACCTATATTTAAGGAAATAGTTGGCCCTTAAATCCACAGTGTTCTTTGAGTTAAATGTTTCACCTACGTTGGGCCATTGATGTTTTACCAAAACTTATGAACGGGTCAAACATTCATTTTTTGGGGATAGTATGAAAGAAAAAATCTACACCTTTATGGATGAATGTCGTACTTTTCAATGTAATAAGGGAAATATCATCAAACCTCATAGAAAAATCCATCTGCTTCCACTTCCACCTATTATTTGGATGGATATTTCTATGTATTTTACCATTGGCTTACCCAAATAAGGCAATAATTCAATCATCATCATGGTAGTGGATCGTCTTTCCAAATATGCTCATTTATGTTCTTTTCAAAACCCGTTCACAAAATCCATAGTGGCTAAAATGTTTATGGATAATATCTTCAAACCCCATGAAATGCCTCATTCTAATTTTTCTGACTGTGATCCAAATTTCACCATAAATTTCAGGAAATAATTATTCAGGCTCCAGGGAATCCAGTTGTAACTCAACACAACCTATCATACCTAGAATGATGGCTAAAAGAAACTGATCAAGATGTATTTTGAAAGATATTTGAGGTGTTTTTCATCCAACAAACAACATGAGTGGGTTAAGTGGTTACCCCTAGCTAAATGGTGTTACAACACATCTTACCATAATGCCACTCGTATGAATCCCTTTGAAGTAGTCTATAGAAAAAATCCACCATTGGTTCTCCCAAACATGTTGAGTGTCTTAAAGGTTCAGGAGGTTCACCACAATATTATAGTACACATGACCATTCTTTGTACTCTCAAATAAAATTTGGTCATGGATCAAAACTACTTGAAGAAACAGGAAGATCAGGGTCGTTCTGAATGTCAATTTGTTGAAGGGGACTAGGTGTTTCTCCATCTACAACTGTACAAGAAGACTTCACTCAAATCCTAGTAGTGTGAGAAAATTTCTCCCAAATTTTATTTTCCCTATACTATTCTCAAATGAGTCAGTCCAGTGGCCTATCAGTTAGCTTTTCCTAGTCACTCCAAGATGCATCATATATTTTATGTCTCATGTCTGAAGAAAGTGATTGGCACTAAGTGAGACACCTAGACCAGTCTACCGGAGTTGGATGAAGAAGGTTACATTTGGTTGCATACAAAATAAGTATTGGACCAATGTAAGTGTCATCTTTGTTAATGCACCATCCAAGAATTTTGAGTTCAATGGAAGGATACTCCACCAGAATATGGCACCTAGGAGTCAACTACCATTCTGTAGTAATTTCCTCATCCTACGCCTTGAGGAGAAGGCCCATTTTCAAAGGGGAGAGAATGTTAGGTACCTAACCTCCCTAACCTCTCATGTAGATAGAATAATATATTTTCCATGTAATAAAGGATGACATTAGTTAATAATTCATACTTAATAAATGTGAACAAGTCAATGAAAGAATACCTAATATAATCTTCTTCTTATATAAATATCTTCCTCTAGAATGTTCTTTAAAAGATAGAATTAGTATAAATAAGAGTAGGAGGCATGATAAATATTTATCTTGAGATTTATTGTAATGGAGATATTCTTTTTTGGATTTTTCCTCCTCAAAGAGGCAAGTGAACATTGATTTCTTTCAATAAAGGTATTATTTTTGGTATTTCTCTTCTCAATATTTTGTGGTTCCATTAATATCTATTGAATAATTTTGTTTATGCATATTATATTATATATGGTACCTTACAATATGCAACATTCATGATCTTGTAGAACCACCTTGAACTCACAACTAACTTCCCCTCTAGTCTCAACATTATGTCATAAACATCATTCCTCATAATAGAGGTGTGCTTTATTACCATGGAATCCTTCCATACCTGTTGATATTTTTCTTCCTTGAAACTAGAAGGATCAACATCAATCATGTTTTTCATAAGGGCCATATAGTTCATAAATGTATTCAAAGGAATTCTCTCTCTCACTATACTCTTAGGAGCCTCACCAATGTAACAACCCTAGTTGAATATATGCTTAGGGATTATTAAGTAAAATGAATTAGGTAATTAATTGTCCTAACATGGTTTTAATTAAAAAAAGATTGGCATTAATAATATTAATTAAATATTTATTAATTAATTATTTGTTATAAATTTTGATTAATTAATTAATTAATTACATATCACATTCAATGACATGGGTAATAAATTTAAGAGGGTTAATAATTTTAATTTGTTTAATTAAATGATTTACGTATACGGGGGGGAAAAGAAACATTAAATATAGGGATAAGATAATAAATATAAGGGGATAAGATAATAAATAAAAGGGATAAGATATTAATGGGGGAGATAAGGAAATTAATGAGGGTGGGGGGGGGGGAGTCAGTGAGGGGGATATGATGGGAGGAGTCTTACGAGGAGAGGGGATTGTTTTTGGGAGGAGGAAGAATTATTGGAGGGGGGGGAGACTGTATGTCTGAGGTGTTTATTTTTCTGGTGTGGGGAGTTTTTTTTATGGGTTTTTGGTGAACCAGAAGTAGGGGGCACCGGTTTGCTGGGGGTTTTGTGCATGAGGGTCAGGATATCCTTACGATATCCTTAATGGTGGCTCCTAGCTAGCAGGGAGGAAACACAATTTTGGGAAGTGTTTGACACAGTTTCAACTTCAGCATTGGACCAACCCAAGTAGTGGGATTCAACATCAGAAGCAGGTATTTTTAATTATGAATGGCTGAGTTATTTCATGTTGTAGATAGATTTTAATCTTTGTTGAATACTTTTCTTATATGTTGGTGATTGAATTATTTATGTAAATTGAAAGGAATTATATCTTAAATTATATCAAATATTTTTTTTTTTTTTTTTTTTACGGTCTCTACAACCAACATCCCTCAATGTTTGTAATAGTCATTGGGGTCTCTTGATAGGATTAGAAGGGGATAACTCCTCCTCCTAGCCTAAATTTTGAACTGTTGAATGTTTCTGATCCTTTATATCTTACTTCTCCTCATCCTTTGTCATTGATGATGACTCCTACGATCTTCTAGATTCCAATTTCACCTAGAACTTAACATCTTTTCTCACAACTGTCTTCTGCTACACTGGAGTGAATATACTATAATCCTTTGCGGTCTCATTGTACCAAAACAAATACCCTTCTATCATGAAGGATCCATATTCATCCTCTTTTCCATAAGAACATTGATGCAAAATGGAGAACCAAATATCCTCAAATTACCAATCTCTAGATTCACTCTTGAGAATGCCTCCTCTAGAGTCTTTTCCGCCAATATCCTGTGAGGAAACTTGTTCTGCACATAGACTGTTGTCTTACATGCCTTTTCCCACATGAACATAGGAAACTCATGTTCATGTATCATATCCATGGAAGAACTGATGATTTACCAATTATGTCTCTCCACAACCCCATTCTACTAAGGGTTGTATGAGATTGTCATCTCTCTATTGATCCTTTCCTACTTGTAGAAATCCTTGAAGTCATTGGATGTGTACTCTCCCCCAATATATTACCTCAACACCTTGATATTATTACATTTCTATTTCTCTATATGATCTCTAAACTCCTGAAACCGATTGAAGACCTCATCCTTGGTCTTCATAAATAAGATCCAAGTTTTCCTAGAAAAATCATCAATAAATGTCACATAGCATGACGATCCTTGTAATGATTCTACTGACATCATCCCACTCACATATGAATGGATAACATATAATATCCTTTTGTACCTAGTCTTTCCACTTGGAAAAGCATCCTATAAATTCTTTCCAAGTGCACACCCTATGCACACTCCCTAATGCTCAATTTTGAACTCTGGAAGACCTATAACAATCTCTCTCAAAAATGAAAATTCCAAGTGTCCCAACCTCATGTTCCACAATTCACATAGGCTGTCACTATTTTGTACCAAATCCTAAATAGGATTTCATTAAAACCTATATAAAGTGCCTTCTCTAACCCTAATGACCACTGCATTCTTCGGGCTAGCCTTCTTTGGACATATGAGTAACTTCCCTCTATGAAAAGTAACGGTTGTAACGGTTGTTGGGCCCTTCATTTTTTGACATGTTTTGGTTTTGGGAATGTGTTGTTTCATAATGGAAATATGATGAGCAATGGAAGGAGTAAAAAGTGTCACATGCTAGATGGAGAGAAACAAAAATGACTAGAATATTGCGGGATAACTTAGAATGTAAAGGTATAAGAAGCAGTTAAAAGAGAAATGCAACAATTGGAAAAGTAGTGGATGCCATTGAAAAGATGAAAAGATAGCAAGGAGTAGAAAAGGGAAATATATAAATAAGAAGGAAGTCCATCGAGAAGTGATTTAATGAGTTAATGAATTCACATATAGGAGAGATGGATTTTCGTTATTATTGTTAGGGGTGGGATTATGAGTTCATAGTCATGATGTCTTATTGTAATGGGTTTGCTGGAGTTTATTGTAATTGTGTAGTAGGATCTTGAGTCTGTAATGGGTTTTGGGACTAAATTTCATTGTGAAAGATATTGCATGAGATATATAGCTATTGTATGATGGTTTATGGTGATACAATGAGTATAATAAAATGTCTTGGGGTCCTAAAAAATTATATTATTGATTTTGTTATGATGAGCATGGATCCATGATTTTTTCATGTAGACTATTTACTTTATGTTTATTTCATATTTGATCAATGTCTTTGTGAATCTTTAAGAATCAATATATGAATATTCAAGGTGTTCAATTAGTCTTGATGTTGTGTTCTCATTAAATCACTTCATCACACATGTCTCAGCTATTCTTTGGGTGAGACCTCCTTCCCTTGCAGAAGGTTGAATATGTCAGCATACATAGACTAAAATGGTGCCTTTTTTGGTAACTTCCAAGAACCATGGTCTCTATTTTGTGCCAATAAATGGTTCTATTATTGAGACCCCCATATTTAAAGTGGGGTTTTAGAGGATTCCTCATTAGATCTATAAGTATGATATCATGAGCTTGTGGGAAACAAGGTATGATGCATTCATACATTAGGAAGTGGAGTTGCGACAAAAAAGTTTTAGGGTTGTGAAAAAAATTATTTTCTATTCTAAGCCTGCTAGCAACTAGTATGGGATATTTTGGATAGAAGTATTTCAGTGGTTTCATTGACTGGAATATGTTCCTGAGTACAAATATCGAGTCAAAAGGAGCTATGATGGGACTACTAAAATTTTATAGGTTATGCGTTCTCTATATAATCAGGTCTCTCGTGTTGTGGAGTTTTGGGTACAAATTATTCTGGAGGGTTATATTATCAAATTTGGTGTAGAAAATCATCAATCCTTCTCAAAAGATAAATCAAAATTTAGAGAAGGATATAGAGGAATATTTTTTTGGGATATCTCATTCTGGATCAAGGTTTTATTAGTAGAATAATTAATTTCACATGTTCCTTCAGTTAATATGACATAGTAAACCCTTGATCTTGAGGGAGAGTGATTTGTGAGAGGGTTCATGAGTTAGGTCAAGGAATATTTTTTGGGAGATATGGGGGGTCATCAAAAGAAAATTTAAAGGGATGAATTAGCTTAGAAGAGGGTTTTTATTGTTGAAAAGAGGTGGTGAAAACATATTATAAAGGTGATGAAAATATCTGATCAATTGTAGAAGGATATTGACTTTGAGAGTAGTCATACGAAAGAGTTAGAAGAGTTGCATAACTTTAAGAGAAACAAAAGGATAACCATCCTATGGTTGAAGGAGAAATTTGGTGAAATAGGTGAAGGTTATGGAAAAATAAAACAAGAGAAAGGAAGTTCAAAAGAGACAGATGAAAGAGTAAGGATAGACACCACTAATGAAGAATAATACTTAGCCTGAACCCCTTAGGAGTTGTGGGAGAGTGAGAACCTACAACACTAGAATATGTTGGATTGAATCGTGGGATAAAGGTAGAAATACACCTAAATGACACCTCCCAGATAAAATAATTTCATACTAGAGGTAAAGGAACCATATTTGAATCATCGACTTGCCCAACACCATCTACAAATCTGGTAATTTCTACAATAAATCCTTCGACAAGTTTTGTTATTTATAATCCTTTAAGTCCAACAAGTTTTAGTAGTAGTAGTAGTGGAAGTGTGGAAATTTGTTTAATTGTATCACAACCAAGTACTTCAAGTTTCATTTTAGTCATATTCCCAAATCCCTTGATGGAAAAGAAACATGAAAGATCCATCACCCTATACCCTAAATTTTGGGGTAAATGGGATGAGGATGTGGAGCAATATTGGCTTCTATGCGAGGCCATATGGAGGTCTCGTGGAACTCTAGATGCAAAAAAAATAGTTTAGTTTCAAACTACCCTGAGAGGTCAGGGTATGAAATGGTACATGAAGGAAATCGAGCCAAGGGCTCAAGGGAAATACTTGATACATTCTCAAGTGAAGCAGATATTTAAAGCAAAAGTTTGATTACCTCAGTCAAAACAACAATCTCTCTCCAATTTGTGGGAGATAAGCATAGAGATGGTGAGTCCACTTGGGAATAAAACTAAGGATTTAAAGATGAGATAGGGAAATTAAAAAACCCTAACCATGAGGATCATTAGAGAGAATGCTTGATTCAGGGGTTGTTACCTTTAAACCATATACATTTAACACAACAAAGGATAGCTACTTTGGGTGAATAACTAGAACAAGATATGAATATAGAGGCTATGGAATGTTATCCAGGGAACTTAAGCATCATGAGGCATCCTAAAGGTGCTAATATTTCACAATTACAAGCACAAATATATGCATTAACAGAGAAAATTCATGAATTGACCCTTCCTAAAGTAGGTCTACTGCAAGTTTGGTGTACAGGTTGTTACATGAAAGGTCACATAGAAAATGGATGTCCGATAATAATGTGTATGGGCCCCTCTAATATGGTTCCTCCACTAGTAGGACCAGTAGGAGGAGTTGCACAAGTGGTTTTTGTTATTTCATGGGCCTATTCAATATCATGCATTTCTAAATAATGATGGAGGTTAGAGTGTCAAGTATTGTGAGATTTGCAAAAATCATGGGAATTCTCCAACGAATTGGCCCATCTTACAAAAGTAAAATCCTACATCGAATACTATGTATTGTGAGTTTTGTGGTTCACCCTCTCACAACAAAAATTAGGGCAGAGATTTGGATGCACTTGCAGACAGATTGCATGGGTCTTCATTTAAGGTCAATGAAGGACCTCAAGTACTTGGAAGAGTTTACAGAGTTGCAGGAGGATTTCGAGGTGGACGACCTGGAAAAAGGGGACCATTTCATTGCTACATTTGTCATTAGAAAGGAAACTTGGAGAGAGAATCTCCACTTCCTATATTATCCCGGTGCATACATTACAAGAATAACACTCATGCTATTGAAGGTTTCCCATACCTTATTGCTAAATGGGAAGATCGTGCGAAGTAGAGAGGTGCCAATCTAATAAATTGTGAAGCTAGGGCCCACACTGAATGAGATGGACCTAATACAAATATCATAACCATAGGAAGAGAAAATAATGTTGCTCATGTAGGGAGCCATCATTGAACAAAAATATAGAAAGATGCACCATGAAATACCAAGTATGATTCAATAAGGTAGAAGGAAATCTTTAAGAATGTGTTGAAATAATGTAACTGCAAAGAGTATTATTATTTTTATTGATATATTATTTATAGGATCAATCCCCATTGTGGATTGATCATGTCGGTTATTGTAATAGGACCAAATCCCCTTTTGCGGATTGGTCAAAAGACAATTGTAATAGGAAGAATAAGAAGTCGGCCCCAACAGATATTAAAGAAGCCTAGAAATATAATAAAGGTGGGTTTACCCACCCAGTTTGAGAATTTGGCCTGCCAGTGAACATTGAAGAGACACTTCACACATGCCAGACTTGTATAAATAAAGGAGGCTAGCGGCTCACTTAGACAAAACTCACTTGCTCATTTTGAGAGACAAGTTCATATCTTCTACCAGAGAAGAAGGAGAGAGAGAGTGGCACATATCTGGGAGAGGACCTTCTTTATTTGTTTAAGAGATCTCTTGGCATTGTATTGGCTATCTATATTAAGGAAGTTTTGTTGGGTGTTCTTCCCCTAGAGGGTTTCCCAGGATAAATGTTATGTCTCTTGTGATTGTGTATTTATCAGTGATCTTGGATTATGCTATTGTTATCTAATGAAATGAAAAAATCTATAATAATGGCTTAAACATTAACATGGTATCAGAGCCAAGCTGAAGGAAGCATCTTTCACAAGTGAAAAACGTCATTGTTACCATACATGAAAATTAGGGGTTTTTGATGGTGAAGCTTTTCTGCCCCAAAACCATCTAGAAAAGTGCGCCCTCCCCTAAGGATCATTTTGGCACTCTCAGTGCACCTTTTCAGTGGTTGGATCTCCTGGAAAGTGAAACCCTAGTTTCACAAAGTACCAGAAGTACCAGAAAACCAATGTACCAGAAGTACCAGAAGTACCAGAGTACCAGAGGTACCGAAAAACTAGAAGCACTAGTCTAGAAATCCACAGATCAATTTTGGAGGAGAAAAAGTTGTATTTTCTCAAATCCAAACACACCAGCCTACTCGCCTCAGCCAAGCGCACCTCCTGGTAAGTTTAGTTTTTTATTTTGAGAACTTTCATTTTTCGGTCATTTTCCTAGCTCCAAGTAAAGATGTCTGCAAGTATTAAGCTTGTTGACAAGTTAGAAGGAGTGGAAAACTTCCATGCCTGGAATTATAGGATTGGCCTCATTATTGAAGAGAATGACCTAGCAAGATTCGTCAAAGAAGAATCACTGGAACCCGACGATGCTGCAGAAAAGGAAAAGCATCAAAAGGACACAATAAGGGCCAAAAGAATCATTGTAGATTCAATCAAAGACCATCTGATTCCTTATGTGTCATATAAGAAGACTCCAAAAGAAATGTTTGATGCCTTGACCAGACTATATGAAGGAAAGAACATAAACCAAAAGATGAATCTTAGAACTCAACTGAAGAATACAAGGATGCATAAAGGAGAAATGATTCAGGAATATTTCTCCAGAATCTCAGAATTCAAAGAACAACTAGAAGCTATTGGAGATACCATAGACAAAGACAAACTCGTAATGACGTCCCTAAATGGCCTCACAAGACCTTGGGATGCTTTCATGCAAACAATATGTGCCAAAAAGGAGAAACTGAAGTTTGACAGTCTATGGGAAGAATGCATCCAAGAAGAAACAAGACTAACGAATCGAGAAGCGTTACTAGCAAGGGATGATGATCAATCCCTAGCTACTCACACCAAAGGAGGAAGGAACAAACCCTACTTCCAAAAGGAGACTCATAAAGAGCCTCAACAATCAAATAAATTCAATCATAAAGAATCTCATCCAAGGAGATTTCAGAAGAGAGAACAACGAAAGGAAAGAGAATACTCATCTGTACAATGATATCATTGTGACAATATGGGACACATTGTGAAGTTTTTTCCAGACAGACGAGAAGAATACAAGAGAAAAAATAAAATGCTTCATGCCCATGTAGTCGAAGATGAAGAGCCACCCGCAAAGATGATAAGAGAGAAGATCAAAGACCATGTCTTGATCTCGGCCCTCTCAGGATCTGTAACACCTGGAGAGGACACTTGGCTCATTAATAGTGGTTCATCCAAGCACATGATGGGACAAAGAAACATTCTCTCTTGTATCTCAGAGAAGAATTTTTCTCAGAAAGTGACACTTGGATATGATTACCAATATCCCATCAAGGGAGTGGGAGAATCAAACCATAAACTGAATTCAAGGAATTCACTAAAAATGAAGGACATACTATATGTACCAAGATTGAAGAAGAACCTACTCTCCATTTCAGATTTAGAAAATAAAGGCTTCAGAGTTGTCTTTATAGATGGAGAAGTTCTTATGTGGGCTAAAGGAGAAACCTTAAATGAAGCAATCATCATTGGAAATAAATAAAATGGCTTGTATAAACTAAAGGGTCACTCAGAGGCTGCCATGACCCATGAAAAATCATGTGAACTTTGGAATAGAAGGTTAGATCACATCAACTACAAGGCACTACCATACATATGCAAAGTGGTCACAGGTTTACCAAAACTCAAAGGGGACCATAAAGGTGTATGCAAGGGATGTGCACAAGGGAAGAATATCAAGAACCCGTTTCCGAAGAGGGACAAAAAGACATAAGGAGTCCTAGAACTCATCCATTCAGATGTGTGTGGCCCAATGACATCATCCTCCATTAGGGGGTATGTATATTATGTATCATTCATTGATGATTACTCTCGTAAAAATTGGATATATTTCTTGAAGACTAAAGATGAAGTGTTTAGTAAGTTCAAGGAATTCAAAGCCTTGATAGAAAACCTTTATGAAAGAAAGATCAAGATACTCCGGTTAGATAATGGAGGATAATATACCTCAAAAGAGTTTGTGAACTTCTGCAAATATGTTGGGATCAAGAGGGAACTCACTACTCCCTATAATCCCCAACAAAATGGTGTAGCTAAACGAAAGAACAGAACCATACTGGAAGTTGTGAAGACTATGATCCATGATCAAGATCTTCCTATGTGCTTATGGGCAGAAGAAGCAATGGAAGTTGTTTATGTGCAGAACCGATTATCCCATGGTGCACTTGGGCTCAAAACACTAGAAGAGATGTTCACCAGAAAGAAGCCAGAGGTAAGCCATCTCAAAATATTTGGTTGTCCAGTGTTTATTCATATACCTAAATAAAAGAGAAACAAGTTGGACCCTTCAAGAAAGAAGGGAATATTTGTGGGATACTGTGAGGTCTCCAAGGCCTTCAAAATATATATACCAGGTCAACATCACATTGAGATCAACAGGGATGTGACCTTTGATGAAGATGCATCACTCAAGAAATCTAAACTGTGCCATCTTGAAGAGGTATATGAAGAGGAACCCGTAATCCCCAATACTGCAATGAGGGAGGTTCCCAGAGCTGCAAAACCAGTGAGGGAAGTCGTAACTTTCCCTGATGAGGAACTTATAGAATACCATGATATAGTAGACATGCAAGAACCTCCTCAAATGATGATCCTCCATAAAATAAATCCATCTTGGGCTAGAGAGCTTATTCAATATGGAGAGAAGTATGGTGTTCCCCAAGGAACTATGAGATAGGTGAAAATACCAAAGCCATTCTCCAGTTATATGGCTTTGATGTGTGATCTTCTAGAAGAGGAGCCTACCTGTTTTGAAGAAGCCATTCAGAGGAAAGAATGGGCAAATGCCATGATAGAGGAATACCAATCCATAATGAAGAACGAAGTATGGGAAATAGTTCCCAGACCAAAGAATAAATATTTGGTATCCTCTAGATGGCTCTTAAAAATAAAACATGTTGTTGATGGAAGTATTGAGAAGTATAAAAAAGGATTTGTCACTCGTGGCTTTTCCCAAAAGCAAGGCATTGACTATGAAGACACATTCGCTCATGTGGCGAGATACACTTCAATCAGAACCATCATATCTCTTGTAGCTAAGATGAAGTGGAAGATACACCAGATGGATGTGAAGACATCTTTCCTAAATGATGTTATTGAGGAGGAAGTGTATATAAAGCAACCTCAAGGATTTGAGGTTGAATACATGAAGTCTCATGTTTGCAGATTGAAGAAATATTTATATGGATTTAAGCAAGCTCCTAGAGCTTGGTATGGCCATATAGACAGTTCCTTGACAAGCTTAGGCTTTACCAAGAGTAAAGAATACTCAAATCTCTACCTCAAAATCATGAATAATGAGCCAGTAATCTTACTAGTATATGTGGATGACTTGTTCTTAACTGGAGAAGAAAAGATCATCACTGAATGTAAAAAGAGACTTGCCTCAGAATTTGAAATGAAAGACCTTGGACTAATGAATTATTTATTAGGTCTTGAGGTATTGTAGAGTCCTAAGAAGATCTTCCTTAACCAAGGGAAGTATACGGTCGAAATCTTGAAGAGATTCAACATGTTGGAATGCAAGCCCATGAATACACCCATGGAAGAAAAGCTGAAGTTGTTGGTCGAGACTTCGTCAGAATTGATTGATGACACACTCTATAGACAGATTATTGGATCGTTGATGTACCTAATGAACACTAGACTAGACATTTGTTTTTCCATGAACACCTTGAGTCAGTTTCTGGTAGAACCCAGACACGTTCACCTAGTGGCTACAAAACATGTGATGAGGTACCTTTAAGGTACAATAGATTATGGTATAAGCTATGATGGAGACCATGATTTCACATTGAGTGGATATACTGATGAAGATTGGGCAGGAAGTGTTTCTGACAGGAAAAGAACTTCAGGATGTTGTTTCAGTTTGGGATCAGCTATGATCTCATGGCAGAGTAGGAAGTAATCTAGCATTGCTCTCAGCACAGTGGAAGCAGAATACATTGCTCCATGTTATTCTAGTTGCGAAGCTATATGGATTTGAAATTTGTTGACCGACCTATTTGACTTAGAGATGAGAGCAACCTTGATTCTATGTGACAACTAGAGCTCCATAAAGATGACATATAATATTGTATTCCTCAATAGGTCGAACCACATAGAGATCTGTTATCATTACATTCGTGACATGGTATAGAGAGGATCCTTAAAGCTCCAGTACATTAGCATATATGAATAGGTTCCTGATGTGTTGACCAAGCCCCTATCTCGTGTGAAGTTTGAGTACTTCTGAGATAAGCTTGGCATAGTCTGAAATGACCTTCCTCGAAAGGGGGAGTAGTTGTTGTGATGATATATTCCCTGCTTCCAACCTTGTGGTTGTGACGTAAAGTAGAACGTGTACCTTGCTTCTGACCCAGTTGTTAGACGTAAAGCAAGATGAGATATGTTCCTTGCTTCTAACCCAATTGTCAGACGTAAAGCAAGATGATATGTGTTCCTTGCTTCTGACCTAATTGTTAGACGTAAAGTAAGATGAGATGTGTTCCTTTCTTCTGACCCAGTTGTCAGATGTAAAGCAAGATGAGATGTGTTCCTTGCTTCTGACCTAGTTGTCAGACGTAAAGCAAGATGAGATGTGTTCCTTACTTCTAACCTAGTTGTCAGACGTAAAGCAGGATGAGATGTGTTCCTTGCTTATGACCTAGTTGTCAAACGTAAAGCAAGATGAGATGTGTTCCTTTCTTCTGACCTAGTTTTCAGACGTAAAGCAAGATGAGATGTGTTCCTTGCTTCTGACCTAGTTGTTAGACGTAAAGAAAGATGAGATGTTCCTTACTTCTGATCTAGTTTTCAGACGTAAAGCAAGATGATATGATGAGACTAGCACTAAGATTCCAGCTGGATAGCTGTGATGTAAAGCCAATATAGTATCCTGCTTCCGACCGGATGGTTGTGACGTAAAGAAGGACAAGTATCTTGCTTCCAGCTTGAGTGCCGTGATGTAAAGCAAGATGATGAAATGAGACAAGTACTGAGCTTCCAGATTGACAACTGTGACGTAAATCCAGTCTTGTATTATGATGAGCCAACCAATGTGCTATGATGATGATGATGTATCAGTTTTTATACTAATACATATTGATGTAGATGATGATGGAATTCCTTGAGAATGACGATGCTACTGATGAAGAAAACTTTCGATGATTTATAGATATGTTAGTCAGTGTTCCAAGATGATATTGATGATGTTGTCCTCTCACCCACTTGATGTTGTTGATGATGTTGTCCTCTCTCTCTCGCATGATGCTGCTGAAGAATACCCTTCTTGTTAAGGGGGAGTGTTGAAATAATGTAACTGCAAAGAGTACTCTTATTATTATTGATATATTATTTATAGGATCTATCCCCATTGTGGATTGATCATGTCAGTTATTGTAATAGGGCCAAATCCCCTTTTGCGGATTGGTCAAAATACAATTGTAATAGGTAGAATAAGAAGTCGGCCCCAACAGATATTAAAGAAGCCTAGAAATATAATAAAGGTGGGTTTACCCACCCATTTTGAGAAGTCAGCCTTGCCAGTGAAGAGACACTTCACACCTGCCAAACTTGTATAAATAAAGGAGGCTAGTGCCTCACTTAGACACAACTCACTTGCTCATTTTCAGAGACAATTTCAGATCTTCTACCGGAGAAGAAGGAGAGAGAGAGTGGCRCATATCTGGGAGAGGAATTTTTRTATTTATTTAAGATATCTCTTGGCATTGTATTGGCTATCTATATTAAGGAAGTTTTGTTGGGTTTTCCTCCCCTAGAGGGTTTCCCAGGATAAATGTTGTGTCTCTTGTGATTGTGTATTTCTCAGTGATCTTGGATTATTCTATTGTTATCTAATGAAATACAAACATCTATAATAATGGCTTAAACATTAACATAATGTAGTATAAATATTCAATAATAATCCTATTTCTCCAACACCCATGGTTAAGGAATTAAGTTCTAAATTCAATCCTCAACAATTGATGGTCGCTAGAGAATCGATTACTCAGATGGAATCTTTGGGTAAGTCACAAAAGGTTGTCAATCTTTGGATTCAACTATTTTTTGATATTTTGGATGATGAAGAACTTACTGAGAGGTTTTTGAACGCAATCAATATGGCCTTGGGAGCTAAAGGAAACCTATAGGAATTTATTGTTGCCAAGCTTCCAGAAAAGAATGAAATTAGAGTCCAAAGAAGTAAAAGGACAACTGGAATAGAGTTCATGTTGACTGCTCACATTGATGATGATGAGATCATATATGTTATGTTAGATTTGGGCTCTTACGTCAATGCATTTCCAAAGAATACCTGGGAAGAAATAGGAAAACCCAAGCTTGTCTATTCCCCTATTCAATTGCAGATGGTGAATAAATATTTCATTTATCCTATGGGAAGGATACAAAACATTGAAGTAGACTTGGATGGCATCAAAACAATAACTGATTTCGAGGTGATTGAGATAATGGGGGAGAAGCATCCCTATTCATCTTTGTTAGGAATTGATTAGGCCTATGAAAAATATGTTTTCATCAATCTTAAGAAGGAAACAATGACTTTTGAGTTTGATATCATGAAGGTTACTCAACCACTAGATCCTTATCAAGGTCCATGGTACACTGAACTAGAAAATGACAATATGGAGGAAGACATCATTGATAAGTTGTATTCTCTTACTGCATGGAAATAAGATGATTATATTAATCCTACTGCAAATGTATCAATTAGTTGGAGAAGTGTCCAGTCCACAGATGAAGACTCTGAAACATCATTCAAGGATTGGTAGCAAGGAAGTTATGACAATTTTTCAAGACGTTCCATAGTTGTCAGATCAGTAAGATGGATTGGAAAAAAAATAAAGGAGTATCCAACATATGTTGGTACTTCGGATCTACAATTTTTTCACATTGACATGGAGGGTAAGGTTGCGGTAGAACAAATAATCACAACACTTGATATCACTTTGAAGTCTTCTTTGTCTAGGTGGTGGGCTACTCATAAAAGAACTCTATCTTCTTGGGATGAAGTTAATATTTCTATACAACATCATTTTCTTCTGCTAATGAAATTTAGGTAAATATTGGAAGAAGAAGAGACAATTTCTATCCTTGGAGATATATGATGGTCTGTATAACCCAACAGATCACATTGAACATTGTTTAAAAGTATGGAAAGTTGTGCAACTTCCCTCTTATCTGTGGCCAAATCAATTCTTTCATTCTCTAGGAACCATTCCAAACTCTTGGTACATACATGAGGAGACCCAATGAAAAATTGCATGTTGGAAGACACTAGAGAGTCGATTATGCTATGAGTTCTCTTTTTCTGGTGAGACTTGTAAAATCATATTTGTGTTGCAACAAATCAAGAAAATGTTCTTTGGTAATGAATTTAATCCTATAAATCCACTTACAGTTTGTCTTGAGCATGAACATTTTCTCGAGTATAGATTTGATCCAGTTCCTGTGAGACTACCTATTGGTCGTAAGGTCTACACCTGACTATTAAAGGGAACATCTAGGCCACCTATCAGTTTAGAAAGATTGTTTATTTTAATATTTTTTGGTTGGTCAGAGGGTTATTCTATTAAGAAAAGAGCAAGGTTGGGTTGGTAGAATTATATGGATGAGGGTCCTCCTTGGCTGGTGGAACACTAATGACAAACTAGTGAAATAATAAAAAACAAAGGGAAACAACGGGCTACTCAATGAATGGTCTGCTGCAAGAAGTTCAATACTGAAAATATCATTTCAAGACATTAAACATGTACAAAAAACACAATTAATCCCATAGGTTGCAATAAAAACAAATCTTCATTGAAGCATTAGTTGTTTTACAGGTTGCATATCAGTAAAAATAAGTTATACAATAGATGAAAGGAAATGAAATGTACGTTGAACAAATCAAAAACTGTATTCAAGATAAGAATAGAAACACATGAATATTTGAGTGAAAAACTGTCATCAAGAGTATGTTCACTAGGTAGAGAGATTTAATCCATGCATAGAACGGGTCCAACCAGTCTAATGTATTTCTATTATTTTCCCAAAAATCCGACCCTTACAATATCCAAAAACTAACTATTTAAAAGAGTTGTAGAGGCTCTCGTCCTGAGGGGACTAAGACCTAAATTTAGGTAACTATTCATAATTTTTTTTATTAAATTCACTAAGATAATGGACTTAATAATCAAGAGTGGTTATTATGACACACAGAAGACCACTCTTGTATCTAATCTGATGCAGGAGCATCTCAAGTGAGCCAATGTGGAGACAATCGGACAGCTGGAAAAGCGCCTAGGACAAATTTTAAAATATCTTGAACCATTAATGAAACATCAAGTGGATACACACTTGTATAATGTAAACGGACCTTGAGCGATTTTCTCTCGTCCTTAGTAGATAGAAGGCATTTATAGTAGTTAATGAAGGTAGGTAGAATTGAATGTGTAGATTAGATAGTTTTAGAGCGCACGAGGGAAACGAGATATAGACACCCTCATTGTGTATTGTATGATTATTGAGATGAGCATGAAAATTCTGGAGAGCATAGAGGAGAAGTAGAGAGCTGTGTGAAAACACCCATGTACAGAAATTTGAATTAATAGAGAAAGCTTTGATTCAAATTCATGGCGTTGTGTTTGTTCTTTGTGTATGTATGCTAAATGCTATGCTCATGGTTGTTTTACTCTTTCTTATGTCATGCAATTTCTTTTATGCTATGTATGAATGATTTCTTGTTGAATGTTTGAAATCAGAGAGAAAGGGGAAAAGGAATGAGTTTCAATTGTTTCTCTATCTGAGCAAGAGTTCCTGCAAGGAGTGCAGTTGAATTGTCTGCAAGGAGGGCATCGACAAGGTGTTCAAAGGTTTGTCTCTGAAAGCTCAGGAGAGATAGCTTTTGTTCTCATTTCCATAGAAGTGCAGTTAGGCACAGGAGCCGTGCAAGGAGTGCGCAGGGCGAGTAAAGTCTCAAGGTTGTGGACTTGAGCGAAGCATTGAGAGACTGTTGCTGCAGGTGTGTGCAGAGTCGAAGGATTTCAACACTTGGAAGTGTTTGAAAGTCGGCCGCAAGGAGTGTGTGCAAGGGTTTTTATAAAAGACGTAGATTCATGGAAAGCTCAGAAGGAATTGAATCTTCGAAGGAGTTGAAGGAAGGCATAGTAACGAGGGACCGCAGGAGGATGGGTTCCGCGGAGAGAAACACCTTGGTTGGTTGTACAAAAGTTCTCAGAGAAAAGAACGGACAGTTGAAATTCTCTGAATAGAATTCACGAAGACCCGTGAATCGTTAGATCCCACGGAGAAGCAGGGGAGATATGGTGAGTATTCCCAAAGGTTCAAAGCTCAGCAGGAGTAGGACCGTAGATCCAAGCCACAAGGGCCGTTGGATTTTCACATGGCTTCTATATCGAGATTTCGTTAGTCGAAGTTCCGTAAACTCTGCAACGAGAATCGCGATATCCTGAAACGCAAAATCTCGAAGGGACAAAAAGGTTGTGTGGGCCAAAAGAATCAGGAGGTGGACAGGTGGCACACTATTGACATGGAGTCAAACTCTGTTGACTGTTTCAGAGTTTCGTGGAGTGAAGTTCCGAATTCGTTGCATTAGGATTCACGATATTGCGAAGTCCGAAGTCCCGACGGAAGTAAAGTGGTGTTGAAAGGTCAACCTTGTGAGGGCGCCGAAAATTCGGAAGATCAGGTTTCGAGAATCGCAGGAACAAGTTGATTGACACCGTGACCGCCGAAATCGTGATAGGGAAAAGTCTGAAAGAGAAATAAGAAAGGTCAGTGTTGACTATTTTCGGGTTTCATAGATTGAGGGATAATACGCTCGACCACCGGATTCACGAAAGTGCGAAATCTGATCTCCTAAGTGCAGAAAGGGGATCCCGCGAGAATTTTTTGTGGGTGCATATTTTCCGAAAGGAAAATAGAAGAGTGTTTTGGAGTTCTTCGGGCCAGTGAAGGGAGAAAGATCCTGTTGGCGTGGACCTTCTGACCTGTGGGTTGTGGAGGGCGAGCGTTCGACATCATTTTTGGTATCAGAGCACAGAAAGTCTCTTTTCTTTCTATAGCATAGAAAAGAAGATTCACCATGCCGCCAAGGAGAAGGGACAAGAAAACACCCGATCAGTCAGAGGATAGGGAAATGTCGAGAAGAAGAGGTAGGCAGATGCCTAATCCAACCATGGAGAAAGAAATGCATGATCTCCAAGCTAGACTTGAAGACATGGAGACAACATAGAGATGCACAGTCAGTGCTGGGGATCTTAGTGATTCTGAGAGTGAAATTGAGGCTGGACAAGAAGAAGAAGTTGCAGCTAAAGATGCAGCAAATGAACGTTTGATTAAAGCTATTGCAAGAATGGGTGCAAGAGAAAAAATGGACATTCTAGTTTATGAGGGAAACTTGGATGTAGAGGAGCTTCTAGACTAGATTAGAGCTCTAGAGACATACTTTGACTATGAAGATGTCGAAGAAGACAAGAAGGTCAAGCATGCTATCAAAATATTGAAGGGACATGCAGCATTGTGGTGGGATGAACTACAAGTTGACAGATGCTGCAAGGGCAAGTAGAAGATCAAGAGCTGGGATAGAATGATCATGAAGATGAAGGAAAAATTCATCCCCAAAGATTACTCGATTACTCTGTTAAGGAGAATGCAGAACTTGAGACAGAAGCTGATGACAGTGAAATAATACACTGAAGAATTCTACAAGCTAAACATTAGGGCAGGTCATCAGGAGAGCGATGATGAGAAGGTTGCCAGATACATGAATGGACTAATATATGACATCCAGGATGAGATGAGCATGGTAACCATCTGAACGATGGAAGATGCTTATCAGATGGCTCTGAAAGCTGAAGAGAAGCTGAGCCAAAAACAGGTTCAGAAAGGCCGAGGTAGAAGTCAGCCCAGAGGCAAATCAGTTGCCCAGGATAAATATCAGAAGCCCAAGGAGGACTGGAAGAAACCTCAGACTCGAACTGAGAGAGGTGGAACCTCACAGCAAGGGAAATATGTTGAACAGAGAGGGCAGCATACTGAGCAGAGGGGAGATTATGCTGATAATAATACTTTTCCTCGTACTAGAGGTAGAGGAAGGGGAAAAGGTGGAGTAATAACATGCTTCACATGTGGAAAGAATGGGCACAAGTCTTATGAGTTTCCAGACAAAAAGAAAGAGAGTGGAGAAGCTCACATCGCCGAAGAACAAAGGCGAGATGTTGAGGCAGAAGACATTGAAGGCGGAAGATCGTTGATGATGCGAAAAGTTCTTTTGACACCAAAAAAGGAGGTGGAGAGTTCAGTCCAAAGGACCAGACATTTTCGGACTGCTTGCAAAACCAAGGACAGGGTATGCAAGGTCATTGCGGATAGTGGTAGAATGGATAATATTATTTCTACGGATATGGTAGAGAAGCTGGAGATGGAGACGATTGATCATCCAAGCCCATACAGAGTTTCGTGGCTACAAAAAGGACACCAGGTAACTGTCACTAAACAATGTTTAGTTGAATTCAAGATAGGAGGATATAATGATAAGATATTATGTGATGTTATTCCTATGGATGTTTGTATCTATTGTTGGGTAGACCATGGAAATATGACAGGAATGTGATTCATGATGGGAGAATGAACACATACACCCTAGAGAAGAATGGGAGGACTCACATGTTACTTCCAATCAAGGATAAGGAGGTGAAACCAGAAGTAAGAAACACTGTACTTCTCATGAGTGGGAAGGAAATTCTTACAGAGGTTAAGAAGAAGGAAGAACCACAATTTATTGTGGTCAGGAAACCAAAGATTTTTTTGACTAGCACAAGAGTGGATGATTTGCCAGAAGAGGTTCAGGAACTGCTGGAAGAGTTCGCTGACATAGTAGTGGACGAACTACTTCGTTCATTGCCACCGATCAGAAGTGTGAGTCATCACATTGATATCATACTAGGAGCCAGTTTTCCAAACAAAGCCACATACAAATTGACACCGTAAGAAAATGAAGAGGTTAAAAGACAAGTCCGAGATTTGTTGTACAAAGGGTTGGTCAGAGAAAGCTTGAGTCCGTGTGTTGTTCCAACAATACTCAGTCTGAAGAAAGACGGAGGCTGGAGGATGTGTATTGACTCAAGAGAGATCAACAAGATAACCATCAGGTACAGATTTCCATTGCCAAGGATGGATGATCTGATGGATTGCTTGAGTGGAGAAAAATTCTTTTCAAAAATTGATTTGAAAAGTGGTTATCATCAAATCTGCATGAGAGAAGGTGATGAGTAGAAGACTACATTCAAAACCAATGAAGGGTTGTATGAATGGCTTGTTATGCCATTTGTCTTAACAAATGCGCCGAGTACCTTCATGAGGTTGATGAACGAAGTCCTGAGGGAGTTCCTCGGAAAGTTTGTCATTGTGTATTTGGATGACATACTGGTTTACAGTAAAACAGTAGCAGAGCATCTGAAACATTTGGCTACAGTGATGCAGAGGTTACAGCAGGAGAAGCTATTGATAAACATGAATAAATCCTCATTAATGAAGACAGAGCTCATTTACTTGGGGTTTGTTATCTCTGTAGATGAGTTGAGAATGGATCCAGATAAGGTGGAGGTAATCAAGAATTGGCCATCACTGAAGCATATCTTTGAGGTGAGAAGTTTTCACGGATTGGCTAGTTTCTACTGGAAGTTCATCAGGAATTTCAGTGGAATTAGTGCACCGATGATGGACATAGTGAAGAAGAGACACAAGTATTTTCACTGGACAGAAGAGGCTGAGAAGAGTTTTAATCTGTTGAAGAGGAAGATTACGGAACAACCAATTTTGGTGTTGCCGGATTTCCAAAAGACATTTCAGGTAAAATGTGATGCAAGTGGATTTGCAATCATGGCAATATTGAGTTAGGAAGACAGGAAGATAGCATACTTTAGCGAGAATCTGAATGAAGCGAAAGTGAAGTACTCCACTTATGACAAGGATTTTTATGCTATTATCCAGGCATTGAAAAAATGGAGACATTACTTGATCCCAAAGGAATTTGTCTTATACAGTGACAATCATGCACTGCAATTTGTGACTCAACAGGAGAAGTTGAATCAGAGACATGTCAAATGGGTTGAGTATATGCAGAATTTCACTTTTGTGATTAAACATATTTCTGGAACTGCTAACAAAGTTGTTGATGCTTTGAGCAGGAAGTGTTTTCTATTGCAGGAGTTCAAAGTCAAAACGTTGGGTTTTGATGATCTCATGAACATGTATGCAGATGATCAAGATTTTAAGGAGGCATATGAAGAAACCGAGAATCCAATTCTCAGGGACAGAAGCTAGTGGGTAGAATACATGATCCAGGGAGGATTACTGTTTAAAGGTAATCAACTGTGTATTATGAAATGCTCCATGAGGGAGAATTTGTTTAAGGAGAAACACAGTGGAGGATTGGCAGGGAACTTTGGTCATGACAAGACATTTGCAAAGTTGAATGAGTCATATTTTTGGCCGAGAATGCGAGAAGACGTCAAGAGATTCGTGGACAGATGCAAAATTTTCCAGCATTCGAAAGGAAAGAAGCAGAATGAAGGTTTTTATCAACCATTGCCCATACCTAAAAGGTCGTGGGATGCAATCAGCATGGATTTCATATTGGGGTTTCCAAGAACACAAAGAGGTTTTGACTCAATCTTTGTGGTGGTGGATAGATTTTCCAAGATGGCACACTTCATTCCATGTCAGAAAAATAGTGACGCGACTCACATTGCAAATCTGTTTTTCAAAGAGGTCATTCGACTTCATGGCTTACCAAGAAGCATAGTTTTGGATCGAGACACCAAATTCATAGGACACTTTTGGAGAACCTTATGGAAGAAGCTGGGAACTAAATTTTCATTTAGTTCAGATTATCATCCTCAGATGGATGGACAGACATAAGTGGTGAACATAAGTCTAGGAGACTTGCTGAGAAGCCTGGTGACAGAACACCACAGCCAGTGGGACAACATATTACCACAGGTAGAACTTGCTTATAACGACTCAGTGAACCAAAAAACGGGGCAAAGTCCATTTCAGATTGTCTATGGCATGCAGCCGAGGGGAATTTCTGAGCTGAGAGATTCAGAATAGACAACAATTAAGAGCACTAGTGCAGAAGATTTCGCAAAAGCAATGAAGGAACTTTGCAACCAGGTGAAGGAGCAATTGCAGAGTTCGAGCCAGGAATATAAACGCAGAGCAGATCAACACAGGAGACAACTTCAGTTTGAGGTTGGTGATTTGGTTCTGGCACATTTGAGAAAGGAAAGGTTCATGAGAGGAACATATAATAAGCTAAAGATGAAGAAAATCGGACCATGTAAGGTCTTGAAGAAATTTGGGGCGAATGCTTATGAGATTGAATTACCTGATGGGATCGAAATTTGTCCGATATTAAATATCTCAGATTTGTACCCATATAAGGATGAGGAAACATGAATAGGAGATGAGCAGCCAATGATCTAGTGGACAAATCAGATGCCAGTTGCAGATAAGCCGCAGATGGAGCGCATACTGGACAAAAGAGTGAGCAGGAAGACCAGGTGAAAGAAATATTTTGAGTATTTGGTCAAATGGAAAGGCCATCCAGTTGAAGATGCTAGCTGGGAGAACGAAGCAGAGATCCAAGAGCATGGAAAGACCATGCGTGAGCTCATGGACAGGAGCCCATGAAAATTTTCAAGCCAGGGAGTATGATGCAGGAGCATCTCAAGCGAGCCAGCATGGAGACAATCAGACAACTGAAAAAGTGCCCAGCACAAATTTTGAAATATCTTGAACCATTAATGAAACATCAAGTGGAGGCGCACTTGTATAATGTAAATGGACCTTGAGTGATTTTCTCTTGTCCTTAGTAGATAGAAGGCATTTATAGTAGTTAATGAAGGTAGGTAGAATTGAATGTGTAGATTAGACAGTTTTAGAGCACAAGAGGGAAACGAGATATAGACACCCTCATTGTGTATTGTATGATTATTGAGATGAGCATGAAAATTATGGAGAGCATAGAGGAGAAGCAGAGAGTCGTGTGAAAACACCCATGTAAATAAATTTGAATTAATAGAGAAAGCTTTGATTCAAATTCATGGTGTCATGTTTGTTCTCTGTGTATGTATGCTAAATGCTATGCTCATGGTTGTTTTACTCATTCTTCTATCATGCAATTGATTTTATGCTATGTATGAATGATTTCTTATTGAATGTTTGAAATCTGAGAGAAAGGGGAAAAGGAATGAGTTTCAATTGTTTCTCTATCTGAGCAAGAGTTCTTGCAAGGAGTGCAGTTGAATTGTCTGCAATGAGTGTGTCGACAAGGTGTTTAGAGGTTTGTCTTTGAAAGCTCAGGAGAGATAGCTTTTGTTCTCATTTCCATAAAAGTGCAGTTAGTCACAGGAGCCGTGCAAGGAGTTCGCAGGCCGAGTAAAGTCTCAGGGTTGTGGACCTGAGCAAAGCATTGAGAGACTATTGCTGTAGGTGTGCGCAGAGTCGAAGGATTTCAACACTTGGAAGTGTTTGAAAGTTAGCCGCAAGGAGTGCGTGCAAGGGTTTTTCTAAAAGATGCAGATTCATGGAAAGCTCAGAAGGAATTGAATATTCGAAGGAGTTGAAGGAAGGCATAGTGACGAGGGACCGCAGGAGGACGGGTTCCGCGAAGAGAAACACCTTGGTTAGTTGTGCAGAAGTTCTCAGAGAAAAGAATGGACGGTTGGAATTCTCTAAATAGAATTCGTGAAGACTCGTGAACCGTTAGATCCCATAGAGAAGCAGGGGAGATACGACGAGTATTCCCAAAGGTTCAAAGCTCAGGAGGAGTAGGACCGTATATCCAAGCCGCAAGGGCCGTTGGATTTTCACGTGGGTTCTATATCGAGATTTCGTAGGTCGAAGTTCCGTAAACTCTGCAATGGGAATCGCGATATCATGAAACGCGAAATCCTGAAGGGACAAAAAGGTCGTGTGGGCCACAAGAATCGGGAGGTAGACAGGTGGCGCACTATTTTCATGGAGTCAAACTCCGTTTACCATTTTGGAGTTTCGTGGAGTGAAGTTCTGAATTCGTTGCATTAGGATTCGCGATATTGCGAAGTATGAAGTCCCGATAGAAGTTGAAAGGTCAACCTTGTGAGGGCACCGGAAATTTGGAAGATTGGGTTTCGGGAATCACGGGAACAAGTTGCTTGATACCACGACTGCCGAAATCGCGATAGGGAAAAGTCTGAAAGAGAAAGAATAAAGGTCAGTGTTGACTGTTTTTGGGTTTCAGAGATTGAGGGATAATACGCTCGACCACCAGATTCGCGGAAGTGAAAAATCCGATCTCCTAAGTGCAGAAAGGGGATCCCGCGAGAATTTGTTGTGGGTGTAGATTTTTTGAAAGGAAAATAGAACAGCATTTTGGAGTTCTTCAGCGTAGCGAAGGGAGAAAGATCCTGTTGGCATGGACCTTTCGACCCGCGGGTTGTGGAGGGCAAGCGTTCGACATCATAATCTAAGGAAAATGCTGGAATTAATCAACTAAAACTACTACTATCTCTGAGACAGAAACTAATGGATGTGCTAGAGGAACTGAATTGGAAGAAAATAGGCCTCAGACTGACAGAGAAGGGATCTATATTTAGTAATGGCATGCCTGCGAGCTGCTGGAGGCCACTGGAGACAAATGGTTGCATGATCAGATCTTTCCTTGAGGAAGAGGGAGTTTGTTGAAGTGTTCCGGAACCAATCTGCATCGACCTGTGACTGAGACTTAACTCTTTGTCTATGTCTGAGCTTCTGGAAGCTAAGAGCACTTTATCTCGACTGTAACTGGCCCTTCTCCTTACTTTCACTGTGATGAACTGGTTGTGAATAGGAATAAATGGAGGCGGGCATCCAATAGGAAGACAGGATGCATGGAGGTGGACGACGTGGATGTAGATGAAGTGGAGGGGAGTGGGGGGTGAAGGCATGAGTGGAGGACAGATGGAGTGTGGTTATAGGAGAGAGGGTGATTTGGAGGTGACATAGTGACCTGATGTCATTAAGCACGTGATTGTGGGAGTTTTTGAGGGTGTTTTAGGTCCACACCACTTTTGGTCCCGCAATCTCCCACAAGATGCCACATACCCTTCCAATAATACCATGGTTTCAATTGTGAGACTGGTCTAGAAAATTAACGTCTTGACAGTTTACATCCCCGCAATGAAGTGTGTTCATCGATATGATTGTGATATGCGATCCGGGTGATATTTTCCTACTGCAAGGATTCACGGTTCTCATTGAATTGAGATCAATGGTCCATATTCACTTCGGACTTTTGGGCCTCGGGTGTTTTGAATATGAAATATGAAAAATATCTCGGAGGAAAATATTCGACGTGAATGATCTGTCACCATGTTTCATGACCAATGAATGGTCCAGATTCACTTCAGACTTTTTTTCTTTGGGTGTTTTGAATGTGAAACATGAAAAATCACCCAGAGGAAAATCTCTTAAGTGAACGATATGTCACCATGTGTCGTGATTGATGAGTGTGCCATGTATCTCAACTGATGGTTGCCACATACTTCAACACTTTGGGTTTCAGGAGTTTCAAATGTGAGGCATGAAGTTCTCCAAGAGGAAAAATCACTGAAGTGATGTGGTGGCCTAGCATCATATGATTTCACGACTATTGATGTGTCATGGAAAGAAGGGTGACATGTGTCATGTAGAAATGGGAGAATGTCACAACGAAATGACCTTGAATGAGTGCGACATGTCATGAATGATGAGTGCACCACGTGTCTCAAATGATGGTTTCCACATGATTTGGCACTTCGAACTCTGGGTGTTTCAAATGTGAAGTATGAAAATATCCCGAAGGAAAATATCTGTAGTGAATGATCTGTTGTCGTGTGTCCCCATTGATGGATGGTCCATATTAACTTCAGGTTTTCTAAATTTCGACACTTCAGGAGTTCAACTACTCGGGTCTTCGGGTCTTCAGCTACTTCGACACTTCAGGACTTTGGGTCTTCGGGTCTTTGGCTAGTTTGGCTCTTCGACACTTCAGGACTTTGGCACTTCAAATCTTCAGCAACTTCGACACTTTGGGAGTTTCTCGATGTAAAGTATGAAAAAATCTTGAAGTGATGATCTCGCGAAGTGATTAGCCAGTTCTTATCACTAATTAACTCGATCTTAAGACATGTTAAATACTTTGGGAGTTCAGGACTTTGGATAATTCTTATGTCAAAATCCACGTGATTCTTCACCCTCGAATGGACGAGATTCATTTATCTGATTGGCTTGATGGATCACCACCATTGAAATTTAACCTATCTGTTTCCACAATTAGAGTTTAAAATTGACCATTCTGGCTTGATGTGTTTGTCCACAAGCGTTTCATGTGCATACAAAAACTTGGTTGACTTGTTGTGAGCTCAATCAACGGAGAACATGATGAGAAGCATTCTGAACCAAACATGACATCTAATTATCCTTCAAGAAACAATAGAAAAATAAATTTGAAAAGAATCAATCAAGAAAGAAACGGATAAGAACCAAGTCACTCGGTAATGGGAAACTAACTTAATCATCCTGAAGAGGAAAAATGATGAAGGCATAGGGAAAAATAGAGGAGAGGCAGGGGAGCAGACCTAGGTTACAACACTACCTATGGCTTGTAGTAAAATTGAAAAGGAACTTGGAGATCCTAAGGAGTTGGAGGAGCTCAGAAATTTAACCTTTCAGGAATCCACAAGAATAAGAGAAGTTAAGGATACCCTATTAGGTGATACCAAAAACTCATATACTCATCCTATGAAGTTGCGGAAATTTAATCTTGAAAGTGTGGAACATTCTAATACTACATGTATAGGAGACTATTGGGATGAACAAATTCTGAGAGAGATATTGGCTCTGTTGCGAGAGTGTGAAGATCTATTTCCTAAACAACTTTCAGAGCTAAAATGGATTAAGGGAGACTTAGGATATATCAATATAGAATTGAGTCATATGTGAATCTAGTAAAACAAAAACTGTATCACCTAAATCCAAGAGTCAAAGAAAAGGTTAAGAAGCATATTGATATAATTATTGTAGCTGGGTTAATTTTCCCTATGTATGAGCCTGAGTGGATTAGTCCTATTTTAATATAGAGTAAGAAGGGTATTGATGATATAAGAGTCTATGTAGATTATATAAGTTTGAATTCTTCCTATGTACATGACCCTTTTCCTACCCCCTTTAGTGATGAAGTCCTTGATTAGGTGGTGGGAAATGAAGCTTATTCTTTTACAAATGGGCTCTTCGTTATCATCAAACCAGAATTGCAGAAAAATATAAGAGAAATACTACTTTCACTACACAATGGGGTTCATTTTCCTATAATGTCATCCCCTTTGGGGTGAAGAATGCTCCTGCTATTTTCTCTTGAATTGTAATTGCTTCCTTTCGATATTTTATTCACAAGTTTGTTGAGGTATATGTGGACGACTGGAAAATATATAACTTGTTGAAGGATAATATAGGTTTACTACATTTGATGTTCAACTGATGCATATAGTTACATATCTCTTTGAAGTTGAAGAAGTGTATCTTTTGTGTTCCTTTCAAAAATCTGTTGGGACATATAGTATGCAAGGAAGCAATTTTGGTTGATCCTGCAAAGGTTGTTGTCATACTGAATATGAATCCTCCTACGAATGATAAGAATCTATGATCAACTTTGGGACACACAGAGTATTATCATAGGTTTATCATAAATTACGCAAGAAAAACTTCCCTAATGGAGAAATTGTTGAAGAAATTTGAATCCTTCAGCTGGAAAGAAGAGTGTGATCAAGCCTTCAACATTCTCAAAGAAACGTTAAGTATTTCCCCTATTATGGTACATCCCAATTGGAAGTTGGAATTTCATGTACACATTGATGCTTTTGGTATTTCTTTAGGTGCCATCCTTTTGCAACCTAGTGAAGGAAACATGGATCATCCCATCTATTTTTCTAGTAGAAATCTCTCTCAAGTTGAGCGAAACTACAAAACCATTGAAAGAGAATATTTGGAAATGGTCTATGATTTGAAAATTTTTAGACACTATCTATTAGGAGGTCATTTTAAATTATTTATTGACCATTCAACTATGAAATATCTCGTTAATAAGTCTATGTTGGAAGGACATATATGTAGGTGGTTGTTTCTCTTTCAAGAGTTTTCCTTTGAGGTCATTGTCAATCCAGGAAAATTAAATGTTGGTCCTAATCATTTGTCTCGACAGGAGTCAAGGGAGAGTGGCAGAGATATAGATGACCATATCCTAGATGTAGATATTTTTAATGTTGAATCTATCTCTGATTAACTCTATGATAATGTGTTGTTTCTCTCTACTGGCAATGTTCCTGATGGATATTTCGCAACTTGGAAGAGACACCTAGAAGTTCAAGTTCTAGAATATCATTTGATTTTAGGACAATTGTACAAGTTAGGGTTTGAAAAAATCCTTAGGAGATGCATACTTGACAATGAGAAGCCCAAGATACTATGGGAATGTCACAATGGAGTTGTGGGAGGACATTTGGAGGGAAAGAAACTGCCCAAAAGATACTTCAAGCAGGTTTATGGTGGCCAATTGTATTCAAAGATGCCAAGGATGATGCCAGAGCTGGCGATGTTTGTTATAGAATCGGTAATCCATCCCATAGAGATTAGTTTCCCTTACACCCTATTTAGGCTCTTCAAGATTTTGAAAATGGGCATTTTATTTCACCGAAATGATCAATCCACCAACCAAGAACTCAAAGGAAAGGTATATCCTCACTGCTACAAACTATCTCACTTGTTGGGATGAAGTTGAATCAGTCTGAGATTGCACTATAGATACAATGACCATGTTTATTTTTTAGAACATCATCACTCAATTTATGTGCCCTCAGAATTTGACCAGTGACTAAGGCACGAATTTTAACAGTGGAGAAATATCCACTCTCACTCATTAGTTCATGATATAGCATCTCAAAAGAAGTCCATACCATCCACAATAAAATGGTACAATAGAGACATTTAACAAGATTTTGGAGAGAGGATTAATGAATGTATGTTAAACCAATAGGGATGACTAGGATGAAATAGTTCCAACAATATTATGGGATTACAAGACTACTACAAACAAGCTTCATACGTATACTCTTTTCCAGTTGGTCTATGGTAGAGATACAATTTTCCCAATCGAGTTCATTACCCCGAGATTATATATTGTGCATGTGACTCACATGAGAGATGGTGAATCGATTGTGGAAAGGGTTTCAAAGCTATTAGAATTGGCTGAAGAAATATTTTTGGCTGATTTTCATCAGATTGTGGAGAAGGATAAACAAAAATATTTCCATGACCGACACATCAAAACAAAGACTTTTACGCAAGGTAATTTGATATTTTTATATGAGAGAAAGTATCAAATGAATCTAAGTAAGTTACAAATGCATTGGCTTGGACCATTCATAGTTATGTAAATTAAGGAATTAGGAGTTGCTCGATTAGTGAAACTAAATGGTTTTCTTCATATGGGATCGATGAATGGCCCATTCCTGAAGCCTTACATTTCTTATCACTAAAATAATTTATGAAACACTCATGTTGCAAGGAGTGAATAGAGTAGGTAGTTTTCTATTTTGTTTGTTGTTTCCCCTTTCATTAATAAAACAATGATGTGTCCAACTGTCACTTTTACTAGAGTCTAGATGTCGATGTCAGTTTGTCTAGAATGGATCACACCTTTGTGGTTGGGTAGGAGTTTGAGTCAAATTGTTTTTTCATTTAGTAGTTTTGAAGGTATAATACATTGTCATGTCACTGTCACTATGTTCATTAAATTTAGTTTGTACCTTCCCATTTCAGTTTTGTTCATGCACATCAAATCCATTTAAGTCCAAACTATTGTTAGTACCTTTCTGGTAAACCTCTAGTGTGTTCATTAAGTGTTCCACATGTTGTCCTATCAACAAGGGTGATTTTAAGGATGGAAATGTATTTTAAAATGTAGAAACCTTGGCAAATCTTAGTAATCCTTCATATGCCAACTATAAATGTTTGGCGATATTTTTGTAAAAATATTCAAATTGCTAAGGAATTTATATAGTTTGTATAAAATTTTGGCTATTTTTAAGGTAAAATAATTTTATCCTATAGAATTTGGGCAAATAATTTTTAGAATAACGAATCTTTTTTTGGGAAAAACCATGGAAAATTAGCCCATGAGTGAAATTTAGCCCCTAAAATAATCCATGCCTATCAAATTCGTATTGGTAATTATGCGCGTTATTACCCAAATGATGTATTAGATCTTTTCACGTTCGTTGGTTATATTCATCGTTAATGTCGCATTACTTATGCATTTCCCTCCTTGATAACTTTTTAATGCTTTATTATCATCACCTCATTGTAGTTTCCTTCCAATTTGTCATTAATCCATTTCCCAAGGTATTGTGTTTTATCGATTTATTTGCATATCCATTCTTGGAGCCTACCAACTGTTATGTGCATCCTCTCCCATGCCCACGTCCTCCTATACAGATTTTCCATTTGTGTAGGTATTCCACCATGGTCCACACTACCATTGCTCAGGGGGGAGGGGGGACTTCCAAAACTTCTTGTTTTGATGTATTTCATTGATCCATGAGTTGAATTTATCAAAAATTTATAGGGAAACATCGAGAAGACTCAACTGATCGACATAGAATTTACAGATTCCATATTGTTCCCTCAAATGGTTGTTTAAAAATACATGGATTTCACAACACTATTGTCTAGGGAATTGAAATGGCAATGGAAACCTACATATCTACTTCTTTTGAACTCCACTCTAATTAACTTGCGATACTTCCCAGTATTTGGGACAACTAGTGAAGTTTCCCAATGCATCAAGTTCCTTATCAGTCAAGTGAAAAATAGTTTCTTGTGGCTAGACAAAGCATATCCCATCCATGTCTACTATATTCAAAAAATGAGGGGCTTATCAATGGAGGGGATTGACGTCACTCAAGGATTCCAATGTTCAGGGAACATGACTAGAAGAAGGGAGAGGTCAATCTCTATGAGAAATATGGAACTAGACGTGGAAAACATGGAGAGAACATCGATCCCATTAATGATGAGTAGGTTCGTTGTTCATGTTATTTAATATTTAGAAAATTCATGAAGAAATAATATAGGGGAAAGTGAACTCTAGATGCTATATTCGTTGTTGTGTTTTACAAACAAGTAGCACCAATGAATTGGTGTAAATATCTACTCACAGAGATGTTTCAAGCTTGCACAAACATGCACAAATGGGTATCTTATTTTATATACATGTACCTATTGGTCATGTTCATAATGTGGAAATGGAAGACACCACAGGGGCATGAAATTTCCTACACTCTTGAACCATGAATAACCAAAATGTTTAACCCCTAGCATGTGCGGGATGCTACCACCAATACCACAGACCACGACACTGCCTTTGCAGAGTGGTATAATGCCTTGTTAGTTCAAACTAGAGATCAAGGATCCCACAGGAGATTTTGAATAGACATACTAGAAATATATAGTCTGGCATGAACCATGACCACACATTCATGAGACCTCTTAGTGCTATTACAATAGTATTTCACACAACCCCTTTGTCATTTTATATAGACGAGGAAGATCATGACAAGGAATTCACTTCATGGACAGGAGTAACAAAGGAAAAGAATAAATTGGGAGTTCCATACATGTTTCCTACAATATCACAACAACCTACCCCTGCACAGACAAATGTACGAGGTTTCATTACAACAACCACTAAGTGCCAGGGGACATCCCTAGATTTGGAAGAGGATGAGGAAGAGGAGACATTGCCAAGGTCAATTCCACTTCCATTCCACTAAGAAATAACTTAAGGACTTTTTCCCTACGGTTCCAAATGAATATGTCAAAATATACTAGCTGGATTTAGTCATAGATGACAAGTGAAAGAATATGATCACCACTAAGCCGAAGGACTCGAATGTAGCATCCTCTTAGGATTTTTTTGTAGGTTCTTCCATTTTTGTGTGAAAGTGGTAGGATTACGTGGAGAAATATGAAAACTATCTAGAACGTTGTCAAGGTCATCCCAAAGTTGGTCCCTCTGTTTGAAGGGGACCCTAGCAAGGAAGCAGAGGGTTGAATCGAGGCAAGTCAATGGTTATGGTTAGGGCTTGTCAGGCCCTTCGTTTTTGGACATGTTTTGGTTTTGGGAAAGAGTCGTGGAATAACATAAATATGAAAAGAAGTGAAAGGAGTCAAAAGAACCACATGTTGACTGGAGAGAAGCATAAATGGCTAGAATATTGCATGCTAACTCAAAATGTAAAATAAAAAAAGAATAGCTGGAAAAGTGCCATGCAACAGCTGGAAAAGTAGTGGATGCCAGCAAAAATTTGAAAACATGGCAAGGTGCATAAAAGGGAAATATATAAATAAGAAGGAATTCCATGAAGAAGAGAGTTAATCGGTTAATGAATGAACAAGAGAGATAGAATGTCATTATTGTTGTTATGGGTGTGGTTATGAGGTCATAATCATGATGTCTTATTGTAATGGATGTTTTTAGGTTTACTGCGCTTATATAGTAGGATCTTGATTTTGTAATTGGTTTTGAGACTAGATTTCACTGTGCAATATATTGCATGAGAGATATACTTATTGTATGATGGTTGATGCTGATACAATGAGTATAATAAAAAAATTTGGGGCCCTAAAAAATTATTTTCTTGAGTCTATTATGATGTACATGGATCCATGATTGTGTCGCAGTTGTTTAATTTATGTCTACCATATTTTATGAATCCTCAATATATGAATCTTCAAGGTGTTAATTTAGACCCAATGATGTGTTCTCATTAACTCACTTCATCACACATGTATCATTTATGCTTCGAGTGAGACCTCCTTCCCTTGTGGAAGGTTGAATCTGCCAGCGTACCTAAACTACATTGGTTCCTTTATTGGTAACCTCTGAGAACCTTGGTCTTGATTTTGGTTCTCGAGACCAAGGTTCTCAAAGATTACCAAAAAAGGAACCGATGTAGTCTAGGTATGTTGGCATATTCAACCTTCACAAGGGAAGAAGGTCTCACCCAAAGTGTAGTTGAGACATGCGTGATGAAGTGAGTTAATGAGAACCCAACATGGATTCTAACGTAACACTTTGAATATTCATAAATTGATTCTTAAATATGCACAAATACAATGATCAAATATGAAATAGACATAAAGTAAATAGTTTATGTGACACAATCATGGATACATGCACATCATAACATAATTAACAAAAAAATATTCCAGGGCCCCAAGACATTCTATTATACTCATTCTATCACCATAAACCATCATACAATAAGTATATCTCTCATGAAATAAATTTCACAATGAAATCTAGTCCCAAAACCCATTATAGACTCGATCTCCTACTGCATAAGCATAGTAGACCCCAACAAACCCATTACAATAAGACATCATGACTATGACCTCAAAATCCCACCCCTAACAATAGTAATGATAGTGTATCTCTCCTATATGCTAATTCATTAACTCATTAACTCTCTTCTCGAAGGACTTCCTTATTATTTATATATTTCTCTTTTTTTCTCCTTGTTATCTTTTTGAATTTCCTTTACAATCCAATACTTTTTGAACTAATGCATGCCACTTTTAATTGCTTCTTCTTATTTTACGTTCTGATTTAGCCAATAGTTTTCTAACCATTTATGTTTCTCTCTAGATAGCATGTGGCACTTTTGACTCCTTTCGTTGCTCATCCTGTAATACCCCTATTTCCCCCATCTTGTAAATATATAACTATAGATTACTAAAAGACTATTGGTATAATGATTATGTGTGGATGTTGGAATTGATGAACCTTTTGTTATAGAAGGTAATGTATATATTTCTATTACTAAATAAAATTGAAGATGCTACATAACTATTGAAGGGGTTGCCAAGGTAGATCATGATGCATGAGAGAGATGGTGAGGGGAACCATTAATGGTTGAGATGACCCCTACCATACCAATACTATGTTGGATTTAATTTGTTCAGACCCAGAACAATCCTCTGACCCAAAGAATTTAATTACCATTCAGGTTGTTAGTTGGGAAGTCTTCCACAAGAGTCAATGAGGATATGGGAAAAGTACCCATATGGACACTTCCTGATCTGACCCACCAAATGGGGAAATGGACCCATGAAATCTTGTTGAGGAAGGAAAGAAAAGGTAGGAAAATTGTGGGCAAAAGAGAGGAGGAATGAGGAATGGGTCCAGTGACCATTTATGAAGAGGGAGAGCATGTGTAGCTCTCTAGTTAAAAGAAGTGAAAAAAAAAATTGTTTCTGGATACAAGAATTTTTGGGAAACATTTTCTAACCAATATAATAAACGGGGTTGTAGAGAAGATGAGTTACCGAGTAGGAACTCATTGCATACCCCCTTACTTGGTGGAGAGAAAATCGATCTGTCAAGTTCCTATGGGAAGAGGAGAATGATCTCCATCTCTGGTTGTTGTTGAACATAAAGAAGAGTCTTTATTAGAGCATCATGATCTAGCTAAGGGGTGGCCAACAATAAATCCATCCAGGAGTTTATATGCCTATGGTTGGGTGGAAAATGACACCCCTTTCAACAGTTACATCACTTTATGGGTTCTAGATTAGTGTTTCTCTAAGCCTTGTATTGTTCTCAATTAGTTTATTTTATAATATGAATTTTGTGAAGTTTATGAATGCTGGAGTAATATGTTGTTTAAATAAGATAACATGTGATGTATATCTACTAGTGACAGAGAAATATGAAGCGGAGTCTGAAAATCACCTCTACTTTTTATTTTACCTTTTGTCTGTAACTATATAGACAAATAAAGTGCTTGTGACGTGTAGCCATTCATATTTGGAATAGAATGTGGGTGAATCACATGTAGAAGTATATAATATACATGTGTGTATGAATAAACCTGAGTATAGAAATGAGATAATAAGTGTTCTAGAGAAATGAAAATTTAGCCTCTGTTAAATCAATTCAGAAACTTAGGTGAAGTATGATTAAGATTTCCGTTAAATACTATTTTAACCTATCTCATTATTCCTTAGTTGTTTGTGTTCTAAAGGAAGAATTATAGGTGTAATTGTTAAGGATGATATACAATTACAACCCATCTTTTGTTTATAATGAGAACATACAAAACAACTAGAACCTCCACAAAAATTTTAAAAAAGAAAAAGATAAGCTTTCTTCCTAAGACTAATTATGATCTAAAAGTTCTCAATAATTCTATATTAGAATACTTAGTAAATAATAGACTTTAGAATTGTATTTAGGCTTTAAGGAAATAGTCCAAATTTTTTTAAACATTAACATTCATTATAAATGAGGAATTTACTAACTTTGTTAATACAAAAAAACCTCATTTGGACGTCAAGAAATGTTTATGCTAAGTTTGGGAATTAATAAATAATTATGCTAAACTTGTGTTAAAGTTCCTACAAATTTGGGAGGGATTCTCTTAATTTTGGTGGGCAGTAAATTCTGGTAGAAATACTGAATTTACTGTGGAGGAAATTCTTGTCTTAGGACCAATTTCCTTAAATATAGATAATGAAAGTAATGCTTGGTAATAAGGATTAAGTTTAATCCTTTACCTGTGAGGAAGGGAAATTATAAACCATATTTTTAAATGGAGAAAAATTCCCTCCTCAATTATGATTTTATTTTACTATTCTGAAAGTTTGGAAAATAAGAAATAGTTTTTATTTCCTTTTAAGTACAAGTTTAATTAAAAAAAACTTTAAATTTAACCTTACCAGGAAATGAATACCTGAAGGGGAATGTCAATATAAATGACATAAAATTATTAGTGTAAATATGCATTCTTATGCTTCCTGGGCAAAGATGAATAATGGTAAAGTATGGTAGAATTCCTAATTTTACCATTTAAATATTTGATAGTTAAATAATAAGAATTATAAATATCACATATTAAATCTATGAATATCTATCTCGTGCGAGAGAATGGAGATATGGAATTTATATTCTTTTGATGTAAAGGATCCAACAATGCTAAGTTTACCTCGATTCATAATTCACACTCTACACAAATGGCCTTGCTTTCCTGAACGAATTTCACAAGAATGTGTTTTATTTCTAAAGGGATTAAAGTTCGGGAAATTATCATATTTCCTTTCTTCTTATAGTTTAAAATTAATCTTAAGGGAAAAATAAATCCCTTTGAAGTCTTTCCTATGGTGCTAACATTAAAAATTATACTCAATAAATATTTGTACCATACCTCTTTCGGAGTTGACCATTCAGAGGTTTGAGACCAGAGCATGCCAGTAATGTATGAAATCAATGGAGCGATATCCTAGACATTTTAGACTTTAAATAAATTATAATATAATATTTATATTTGAAGTTACGAACATAGCGCAAAAATACCAAGACCGAAAGTCCATTTGAACTTGACTATTCGGGGTGGATGGGAGGGATTCCACATGGCAGTAAGAGAGATGTTTCCCATGTAAACTCAAGAATCTTCAGAGGTTCATATCTCTTTTCCTAGAGCTCAATTCTGTGCAAACTTATTGTCATTGGAAATCTCCTGACGAGAAAAAGAATATGGAGTTGTGATAGAGATGATTCAAGATTATTAAGAGAATAAAAAATTTAATACCCCATCTCCTAAAAGGTACTTAGTGGGTTACGTTTGTGACATAGTGGTATCAGAGTGTGAAACAACACTTGGCCTGCTTAGGCTCATGAAGGAGTCGAATAAAATTTTATTACAAAAATTTCAAGGGGTAACACCCTAACTTACCCCATCCATAACATATTATTTAAAATCTATTATTGAAGAGAGGAATGAAATTTTTTGTTGTTGTTATATGTTCTAAAAATATGAACTGTGTTGTTAACATTTCCAAATAATGACACTGATTTCACCTTACAAATTGCATGTGTTGTTTAGAAACTAGTAGATAATTAACTAACAAAAAATGTTTTATCAACACTCAAATAGTCAATGGATAGCTAGGAAAACTACAACATAAAGAATGGTGACACACCATGATTTGGGGGGGATATCCCAAATAGAGAAGAAGAATTTGATGAGAGTAGGGCGGTGGAAACCCATCCATATTTGGCTAAAAGTGTAAGAAGCCTCATAGAATAATTACAGAGTTGTAAGGATGACAATGAAAGGCTAATAAAAGAACAGGAAAAACAAACTAAAATTAATTCAGTCCTATTGCAAATCCTATTAGATATACAAAGGAAACTCGAACATGGGCTAGCAACCAGTAATATGGATAGACATCATACTAAGAAAACCCAAAGTCCTCATGAGATACAAAATCATGGTCCTAAAAATATCCAAAAAAGGAGAAGCACCTCAAAGAAGTCCCAACATGGAGCCAAGAGACATGATAATTCCAAGAATTCAACTGAAGAATCCTCTAGTGAAGAAACTGACAACTCCAAGGAGTTGTCTAGTAGTGAGACTAGTTCACATTCTGAGAGGAGAAGAAATAAGAGCAAACATTCCAATATCCATGACCCTGAAGAGTTTAAGAAAGCCAAACCAACCACTTTCTATGGATAAATTAAAAAGGGAGAAGAAGAATAAGATTGGCTACTTGGCTTGAAGAAGTACTTCAGAGTCCATGACTACTCTCAAAACTTAAAGGCTTGAATAACCATTTTCAACTTGAATGGAAAGGACTCCATTTGGTGGGAGGACCTTAGTAATGTGAAAGGAATCCATGAGAAGGACTTATCACGGAAACAAATTTAGAAATGATTTAAGAAGAAGTACCTATCTGAAAGATACTATGATGGGAAGACCAAGGAGTTCTATGAACTCAAGCTAGGATAACTCACAATACATGAATATATCAGAATTTTTTTTGATATGATGAGGTATGTTCCCTACATAAAGAATGAAAAGGTAAAGATGAAATTATTTATTAATGGACTTCCTCAGTCCTTCCAGGACATAGTTGAGTTTAATGAACCCAATACTTTAGAAGAAATTATTCGAAAGGCAAGTTACTACTATCAGAAATTCAATAATAAGGCATAACCTCATAAGGATTGGAAGAAGAAACAAAAATTGGGATTCAAGAAGAAGGTGTTTAAATCCTCAATATTTAAGAATCATGAAAAAAGGATCTAAGATGAGCCTTACTACTAAAAGTGTGTATCAATAGAATTTTCCATCTGAGTGTGGTAATAAACCCTTTAGATCAACTCCGGGAAAGATTGATATACAAAGAGAGAACCCTTGAAATGTTTGGGTTGTTGAGAAGAGCATATGCTAAGGAAATTCCCACATAGGAAATAGGACAATATGAGGGTTTACAAAATCCAGGGGGCTACCAAAGTCAATGATGTGGCTAGGAGCATGCCACAAATTTATGCATCCTTGGATAATAGACAAGCTGACCACCAAGCTTCAATGGTGGAGATGGAAGGTATAATTTCCAACCATCTAATTTCCATTTTAATTAACCCTGGTTCTAATATGAGTTATGTTTCCCCTGGAACTGTTGAGAAATCTAAATTGGAGTAAGTAAAACTTGCTAAATCATGGCTGGTACAACTAACCGCTGGAACAAAAAGAAAGGTGAAAGAGGTCATACCAGCATGCCAATTCATTTTGAATGGATTTCCCACCCAAACAACCCTAAACATGCTCCCTTTAGGATATTATGACCTCCTGATTGGCATAGACTGGTTGGCTACCCATAAATCCAAGTTGGACTATTATAATAAAACTTTGGAGTGTGAATATGAAGAAGGGACGAAAATAACCCTATAAGGAATTCAAAAGCATGTATCAGTGAGACATATATCAACACTTCAAGTCAAGAAGTGTTGTAGAAAATGATGTCCTTTGTATGAAATAAAAGTAATGAACTCTATTGAGGACGATAAACCCATCCTAGAGGACCATCCTATATTAAGAGAGTATAAATATGTGTTTCTAGAAGAGGCACTAGGTCAACCTCCAATAAGAGATATTGAATTTTCAATAGAACTTGTACCTGGAGTAGTGCCAATGTCTAGAGCACCCTATATAATGAGTACACCAAAGATAGTTGAGATCAAACTATAGCTAAAGGAGATGTTGGACAAAGGTTACATTCATCTTAGTGTGTCTCCTTGGGGAGAACCAAATTTTCTTTTGAAGAATAAGGATGGCACACTCAGGTTGTGCATATACTACAAACAACTCAACAAGATGACCATTAAGAATAAGTATCCCTTGCCAAGGATTGAAGACTTGCTTGACCAATTAAGAGGCACTACAATTTTGTCCAATATTGACTTGATGTCTGTGTGCCATCAAGTTCGAATCAATAATGAAGACATCCACGAAACTGCCTTTAGGATGAGGTATGGCACTATGAATTTGTGGTGGTATCATATTGGCTTACCAATGCACCAACCCCCTTTATGTGCTTAATGAATAATGTACTCAACAAGTTATTGGACATATTTGTATTGGTTTTCATTGATTATATTCTAATCTATTCTAAGAGTAGGGAAGAGCATGAAGAACATATCAAGTTAGTGATTCAAGTGCTAAGAGAACATCAAATCTATGAAAAGTTTATTAAATGTGACTTTTTCCAAAAACAAGTCCATTACTTAGGCCATGTTATCTCTAAAGAAGGAGTGGAAGTTGATCTTTACAAGATTAAATCCATTATGGATTGGCCTACCCCAAAAGATGTATATGATATCATATCCTTTATGGGATGATCATGATACTATATAAGGTTCATAATGTTAGGATATTTAGACACTTAATAGTTAGTTAAGAGCTACTTGGTCTAATGTGTCGTTAGGTAAAAGTGTGTTTCTTAGTGTGTTTCTTTAGTATGCATTAGTATGCATTTGTAGTTAGGAAATACAATAGTCACGATATGTTCCTCACGTATAGTGATCTGACAGTTCATATTATCCTAGATATTAATGGCCATTGGTCTATGGCTTATCACCTGATTGGTCCATGATCTCTATTTAAAGAGCATGGAGGGTCATTTTCCGATGATCGATTGTGAAAAAATATCCTGTAAAATATATATGTAATCTTTTTCTTTTGCATTAATAAACAACTCCAAGTGGTCTCTTTGGATGGGGTCATGGATTTTTCCCCGTAGGGGTTTTACCATTTCAAAACATCAGTGTGTTGATATTTGATCTGGTTGTGTGAGTGGTTAGTGAAAGTGTTCATCCTCTGTTGGAATACCTGTGTTGTTGAACATGGTATCAGAGCCTGTTTGAAGACCCACTATTATTGTAGATCAAGATCATGAAGCTGAGTTTCCTCATATCCATTTTTTCCATTTTTTTACATTTATGGGCTGAGAGGACTATTCCATTTTGTCAAGAGTGCTCATTTCAGTCAGGAGCATGGCCAAGATACGGCCATTTTAGTCAGATCCAAAATTTGGGTTTAGGATTATTCATTTTAATCTTGTCGACTTTATCAACACTCCTAGTATGATTAATTGTATTTGGTTGTTTGGATCCAACATGATCTGGTGTGGTTGGAGGCTTGGTCCCTTTCTGATTTTTCTTCTTCTTCTCTTTCCATTTATTCTTCTTCTTATAAACCTGGCTACTTGCTTTAGAGATTTCACTAGGTGAAGAAGGAGAAAGGGAAGGAGACCCGATGAGTGAAGAAGGAGAAAAGTCGACATGAGATTGATGTGTGGGTGGTGTGATTACATATGAAGAACTAGGTTAATTTGAATCACTGGGACTATTTGAGATCACTGGAGTGGGGAACCACTAAACTGGTACTCTGATCGTGAATCCCAGAAGACTCAGTGTGGAAATGCACAAAGGAGAAATGTTTCTGAAAGAAGCAAAGGAGAAAGGTTCCCTAGGAAAAGGGGTTCCTCCATTGGTACTCCCAAGAGTTGATGCCATTAACATTGAATCAACCTAAGGTCCACTAAGGAAAACAAATAGCACACACTACAAATCTGAGAAGCAAACAATCAAACAAACCTTCCCACAATAAAACCACTAGTTGGTGATGAAATCCAACATCACGAGATCATTATAGGAATGGGTTGGGATAGAGTGGGTGGATCAGTTACATTGGCGACCTGCTTAACTGACTTTCACCTTCCTGCTTAACTGACTTTCACCTTGGTGCAATCTTCCACACAATAATCATGGACTTACCCTCCAAGGATCCCGAGTGAGTTTAATCAACATCTGTTCTAGGTACAACAAAGAATTCCCTTCACTATCACCTTCTGTAAGGACCCTAAAGATTATGTCTATTAAGGACACCAACTACCATCCAACCACTCTACGTGTATAGTGGATAGTCCAGTCCGAACGTATGGGAAGGATAACAAGTCTGAAATCCTTCAAGAGAAATGAGGAAAAGGGGACCGGTAGAATTCCAAAGGGCCCTGAACAGATTCAGAATTCACGAAGAACCAAGACCAAATGAAGACAGTTGGACCTCAAGAAGAACCCCCAATATACAATATGACTACTACGAATGGTTAAGCCTTGGAGGGATAATCTATGTTTATGTCCTGAGCATGACCTCGTGCGTAACCCCTATGTGAGAGGGGGATCCCATCTATTCTTTTATGAACAATTGGATTTACCACTCCCTAGCACAAGATTCTATGTTTTTCTTATGGATTTGGAAAGTTATCCTCACAACCTATTCCAAATCCCTACACTTGATAATGTAGGTTTTCTACCAGAAAATACAAAAGTGTTTATCAATTTTATAAGTGCTTCATTTTAGGGTTGTTGTTTACTCAAGGGTGTGAAAGTGAAACTGATGATGTTGTATACTTGACTCCAAAATCATGAAGAAAAATGAGATGCAAATCTTTTTCTTCAATGAATCCTACATACAGGATGGAGAAGAGGATCAATTTTCTTCAACAAAAATTGTTGTAGTCGTCAATTTCTGTTGCAGGAAAATTCCCCTTTGGATAGTTGAATATCCTCTTGGATTCTACACCCCTACTACCAAGACAAGAAACATACAAATGGACACTAAAATCCTTGTGAATTCAATTACCTAATCAAAAAGAGAAAGAGAAGGAGGAAAATGTAATGCACCTTATTATATAGTTCATCCTCATTGCCTCCAATCTGAGCTTTATCTCCAAACTCTTTAGCACCACTCGATACCTACAATTCAATTGACAATGAAAGAAAAAGATATCATAATCTATTCTACAAGATTAGAATAATCAAATTCATTTATCAAGATCAACAATCATATGCAACAATACAAAATCTTGAAGGGAATAGGACAAGTAATATTGATGAGAACTTTTAAAGAGATACTTACAATCTGTAGATGTAGTTGCAACAACCTCTCCAAGTCCTCCTCATTTATCCCTTGCATGATGCTCCCAAGATCATAGGTTTTATATCCAAAATATTTCTCCCAAGATCATAAGTTTGATACCTCTAATCTACCTCTATGTCTCCTCTTCTCCCTGGAAATCCCTCATTATATAGGATTTGGAAGCTTAATCACCATGGAGAGGATCACTCATCAGATTCACTAAATTGGGATCTACAAGATATTTAGGGAGAAAATATCTCTTAAGGATTTTAGGGAGGAAATATCTCTCAAGGAGTTTAAGGAGGAAATATTTCAACCATCCATGAGATCCTCAACCTCCCCTTAAAAATACGAAACCAAATCTGAGGTGGATTCTCACCCTAAATTAATTTCTTTTCATGAATATTAATAATTAATTCATGTGCACATAGTATTTTGACCTTCATAAAATATATTTCTCCTCCACATTGACTAGGGATTGCGACATATGTTATTTCATGGTGTCGAGGTGTATGTGACCCTTAGCAAGGTGCATATGACACTTTTACGACACTTGTGACACTTAGAGCGATGTACCTAGGTGTGTAAATTTGATGTATAACAAAGACCTGATTATACGTTCCAATCTCTATATCGTCCTCACCTCCCTGAAAACATAGAATCATGTCAAGTTTTCCTGAGTGACAAAGGCATTTGTGCTTTCATACAAAATGAACCTTTTAATCCCAAAGAAATCATCTATGTTGAGGATAAAAAATTTCCTAAAGGATTGAATCCTCTTGAAAGTTCATTTTCACCAGGTGATGTACGCAATAAAGAAACATATAAGGAAGAGGAGTTGAAAAGGAAAGTTGGTGATACCATTTCCTTAAATATTGGGACATCCAAATCTCCAAATATCATTAAAATAGGTGCCCAATGTTATGATGAAGAGAAAGTGAAATTCAGGGAATTACTCCGTGAGTTTCAAGATGTTTTTTCTTGGTCATACAAAGATCTTGGTTTTTATCCTACTCTCATAAAACATGCCATTCCTATCAAGGAAGGGGAAAAACTAGTTAGGAAAAGGAAAATACCTATTAATCTTGCACTTGAATAGACCATTAGGAAAGAATTGGAAAAAATGTTGAAAGCTCATATAATATTTCCAATTAAGTATTCTAAATGGGTTTCAAATCCAGTCCCTATTCAAAAAGTTATTGATCAGATCAAGTTATGTGTTGATTTCCACACATTAAATAGGGAAAGTAACAAAGACCAATTTTCGCTTCCTAATATGGAGATGATCATACAATAGGTCGAAGGGTCTCAAATCATGTCCTTACTTGATGGTTTCTTTGGATATAATCAAATCAAGGTAAAAAGGAATGATAGATATAAAACCACTTTTACCACACAGTGGGGCACATTTTCTTATGAGAAAATTCTATTTGGTTTATCTAATGCAGGTGCCACCATTCAAAGAGATATGCCGATATAATTGGTAAGATTATCCAAGTTTATCTTGATGATTTGACTATTTATTCTAAAAATCGATTGGATCATTTGGGTCATCTTACAAAATTTCTCATGCACTGCGGAAAATTTGGTGTTTCTTTAAATCCTTCCAAACCTATTTTTGGTGTCACGAAAGGTAAGCTTCTTGGTCACATTGTTTCTAATTCATGGAAAAGTATACATATTAAGAGTATTACTTCCATTCTAAACCTCCTTTCCCCCATCTCCAAGAAATAAGTTCAAGCTTTCATGGGCATTATTAATTTTGCTCGTAGATTTGTTCATGATGTTTTTGTCATGGTTAAGACAATCCATAATATTTTAAGAAAGATCTTTCTTTTTCTTGGATAGATGATGTCAAGGATGCTTTCCTTAGGATTAAGAAGGTGATCTATTATGAACTAGTTTTGGTGAAATCAAAATTTGAGAAGTATTTTATCGTATATATCAATGCCACTGAGGAAGCAATTTCTACTATCCTCTTACTATATGATGACCAGAACAATGAAAAACTTGTAGGTTACATGATTCAAAGTCTATCATATGATGAGGTCAAATATTACTGTATTGAGAAACATTCTTTCTCTCTTGTCAAAGCTATAGAAAAATTTCACCATTTTATTTTGGGAAAACATATACAGGCAAAATTCCCTTTGCCTGCTATCAAGTTTCTACTTTCACAAACTTATCTTATAGGAAAACTTGCACATTGTATTGTGAAAATTCAAGAGCATGATTTGACAATTATGACTTCAAAGAAAATCAAGGGATGAGACTTATCCCTTCACTTAGCTCAGCATCCTAAACCAAGTGAGGAACTTGACAATCAAGATAACCCTCTTTCAATGTTATTTTATATTGAAAATCAAAATCTCTCCATATTTGAGCATCCTTGGTATAAGAATCTGGTGTATTATTTGTAGTATCAAAGGTGACCAGATGAATTGGATCCTCATCAGAGAAGGAAAATCTACCTTGAAGATTCTAAGTATATCATTTTAGGAGACTCCTTGTTTATAATATTTGTTAATGGTTTGTTTCTACGATGTGTAAATGATGAAGAAGCACAAACATATTACACGAAGTACATGGATCATCAACATCTGTCATCCATATTGGTGGCCATTTTTCTGCTAAATCTATTTCTTTTAAGATCATAAGAAATAGTTATTACTTTCCTTTTATCTTTCATGATTCTTATAAATTTGCAAGGTCCTATGATAAATTCCAAAAAATTGTTGTTAAAGAAAGTCTTTCTACCATGCCTTTACAGCCTGTACTTCCATATTTCCCTTTTTCTAAGTGGGGCCTAGACTTTATTGGTCCAATCAATCCTTCATCCTCTGCAGAGAATATATTTATTTTGACAACCATTGATTACTTTACTAAGTAGACTGAGGTTTTCCCTCTTAGACATGTGCAAGATGAACAAGTAATTTCTCTTTTAGAGTCTAATATATTTTCCAGATTTGTCCTTCCATTAGAAATCATTATAGACAATGGTCCAACCTTCATTTCTGCAAAATTGACCCAATTTATGGTTAAATTTGATCCATATGGATGTCGATGGACTCCCACCTATTTCAATTGGTTCATTTTAGTAGTTTTCTAATTTGGCATTTTTTTTCCTCGTTTTCGGGTCCCTAACTTGCAAGGCCATTTTGAGGCCCTAAACATCATTTTTAGGGCTCACCACAGTCATAAATGACCTTTGATAGATATCAAAAAAATGTGTATTCCTCGAATAGACTTTTCCAATGGGATATTGTGTGCCTAAAACGGAGATCACATGCAAAATTTACGACCCCGGGAAGTTGATGTACAAACTTACCCAAACGGGGCCCATGGGACTTTTGACGCTTCATCTCCTAGGGTTAGGTTTTTGGATGTCTAGGGTTTTTGACATTCCTATTTATTGTAAAAATGTCTTCAGATCTTCATTGTAATTATATTCTTGCGAATGAGTGAAACCGTCACATCTCTTCTCAAAGATAAGCCGCCACCATTCCACCAAGCTTGTTTTTCACTGCATTTTACAGTTTCAACTTATTAACTTATTGAATAGAAAACTAGTTTTATTGTATCTTTGTTATTTTGTGTTAAGAATATTTTAATCATATGTATTCATTTCGTTCTGCTCATAAATTTTGGATCAATGGTATCAGAGTGGTATTCTCCTTGTTGTCTTAATGCATGTCCCCAATGAGGTTAGGGTACAAAGAATTGGGTCTCGATCTTCTTTCTCTTCAGGAAAAAATCTTTGGCACACAAAATGACCTCTCATGGAAAGAGAAAATAAATATGATGAGATAGGATATCCTTTCAAAAAATTTCTTGAGGAATTCCTCATGCAACAGAGGAATGAGATGATGGATAGTTTCATGTAAATCCTTCGACATCTACCAACAGGTGATCCATCTTCCTCGAGCAGAGGCACTGCCCCTTTCAAGGTACAAATAAACTTTGATATTCCTATATTTGAAGGTTAGATAGATGCATATGTCATAGACAAGTGGTTGAATCTATTATAAGGGTCTTTTCTATCCATAACTTTTCAAATAGAGAAAAAATTACTTTTGCACTCTTCAAAGTCGTTCCCCATGTCAAAGATTGGTGGGAAACTTTCTGTGAGTAAAAGGAAATAGAGGAACCCTCATTATTTACAGTTGTGACCACCTAAGAATGATTCAAACACATATTTTGGATCACCAGCTAGACTTTCCCATCAAACGTTAATAATTTTTTCGTCAGTGAAAAGCAATGACTCTGTTTTAAATAAAGGCACTTCGATTTCGAATTCATTTTCACTTTATGTAATTAGCAAGATTTATATGTTTAAAGGATTCACAAGTTTTCTCTGCAAACAGGTAATTTCACTCTGTCTCCTTATAAGTTATGGTTCCATGAAAAAATGACGAAAAATCTTGATCCGACGGGTGAGGATTCAACCATTGCATTGAACAGGGGAAAGCAAGCATAGTTGGAAGCAAATAAGGAAACATGCACAATACCCTTTCTTTTTACCTTCCTCACATTTCACCTTCCTTCAACCACTTATCCCATTCATTCAAATTCTAATCTTCAGTCACCCCTTATTCATCATCATAAACTTGTTCTGTTGAAATTACTAATACAACTAAGAGGGGGGTGGTGAATCAGTTGTCATTGTGCTTAAACAATAATAAATCTATTAAACCATTCTTTAATTTTCTTCAAGTGACTATCAATATTATACAACATATAGACGATATAAATAATGAGCATCAGTCACACATAAGATATACACAGAGACAGTTTTTCACGAGGAAACCCATAAAGGGAGAAAACCTCTTTTTCTTCAAAATGATAGGCAGTCTTTTCAGTTATGTACATCATCTATAATTGAGCACCAACTCAATGTGAGGCTACTACCTCTGTTTTACAAGCTCCAACTTGTTTGAGAACACCAACTCTCTGGTTTCTCTGAAACCCACTAGAAGGAAGCACCAACTCCCTTAATGTTTTAGCACCAACTGGATGGAAGCACCAACTTCCAGTTACACAGGCTCCAACCTGTATAACAGAGAAAACTTGTTCTCCCTTGCACCACCCTGCCCCCCTAGTTTCTCTAGCTGCAACCAGATGGAAGCTACAACTCTCTGTGTTCAAGCTCCCACTTGAACCTCTGAGGACAACAGTCCTCCCTAGAACCTCCAAACCACCCTGGAATATAAATGAATAATTAAACAACCAACTACATAGATAAATCGATTCTTACCACTTCTTCTCTATTCTGTAAATCTGGTCTTCTTCTAACTGTTCTGCGATTCTTCTCTTCCTTTGTCTATTCTGCAATTCTTCTCTGCTTCAACTTGTTCTGTTATTCTTCTCTGCTTCAAGTCTTTTCCTCATCTGTTACTCTTCTCTGAGTTTTATCTCACACTGTGCATAATTTCAATCTCACACTGCACATCCTGTGATTTTCCCTTTCTTATAGTTTAATTCATTTTTTGTCCAGAACAACCAACCACACACAGTCTGTATCTTTTTATTTTATGCACCACACCCACAACCATTCCACTTCGCATCTCTTAGGCAAAATAAAACCATCTAAGCAACTGAAACACCAACCGATCAAGAATCATGACTCAGTTTAGCTAACAGATTTGTAACTGATCAATTAACTATGAGATGGAACAGTAGCCCTCCGATCATATTCAAACTCACTTGAACCGTTGGATTAAGAATAAGGAATCTTATGCCTGTTTCACCATTTTGTAATTCATCATTTCGGGATCCTTGTGGTGAATCTTAGCACCTCTAGCTTCTTCCTCCATCTTCCATTGATGTGCCCAATGGCTATGACCACGCGCTTATGCATAAAGCTCTTTCGCGATTTCGCATTTCGTGAATATGGAGATGAGGCATCTCGACTCTCCAAGTCACAATCCCCGAAAATCTGAAATGGATCTTATCTGAATTGACTCCTTCCCTTCTCGTGACCATTGACGGTGACCATAGGCTGTGCCAAAAATGCGCTTCATATTTCATGAGTTTCCACAGCATGCTCTGTTGACTCCAAGTCAGTGAAATTCCAATCGCTTGCCACTTGTCCTATGATTTGACTGTTCAGATCTAATCTTGATTCAACAGCTCAGATCATATCGTGATTTTGGCTTTCTTGTGGTTATGTTTCTTGCCTCTCCAAGTTGTGATTCATGAAACTACAAAATGGAGTTGCATCAACTGTCCAAATCACACCTTGATCTGACGGTTGCGACTAAATTGCGATTTCACATATCGTGATTTCGGTGGTTATGTTTCTTGCCTCTCCAAGTTGTGATAGGCGAAGCTCCAAGATGGAGCTCAGATCAACGGTCCATGTTCTTGGTGATCCGACGGTCCTAATTTTTTCACAATCTCGCATCTTGTTGTTCCTTAGATGGAGGTTCTCGTCACTCCAAGTCGTAATAGGCGAGACTCCGAGATGGATCTGGATCAACGGTCCAGAACAAACCTCGATTAGACGGCTAAGATAGTTTCACGATTTCGCATATCGCAAATTCAAGAGGTTAGGGAAACCTATTCCTTTGACTTTCCAGTCAGTGACATGATGATATTTCTCCATGTGTCCTGCCTGAAGATGGACAGTCCTCCTTCTTTCAGAATTTTGTGAGCCTGCTTCTCCTTGCACTTTAATGAACGTGTAGGTTCTCCCTGATCCAACGATGATCGGACCTTATGCTCAGATCTGATGCCTGAGATCTGTCCTCCTCTTCTGCGCGTTCTTCTTATCCACAATCAGATCTGACGGTCCTCCTTCTTTCAGGAATTAAAAAAAGGATCTAACGATCAAAAATGCTGCTCCTCCTGAGATTACTTTGTTCCTCTTACTCTGATTTTTCCATTGATGATCTCCCAACAATCCTCTACACTATCTCTTCTGAGCTTATTCGAATATTCTCTGCAACGTCTTCTCATAATGCCCATCTATTACATACTTTATGTACTCATTTCTCATAATGCCCACCTATTACATGCTTTCTGTACTCATGCCATCTTCATTGTTGTACTTTCCATCAATGAAAACCAAACAAGCATGCGCTATATATTAAATATTTGCCAACATTCTCCCCCTTTGGCATTGATGGAAACCACTGTAACTTTCATGTAGCATCCTTGAAATCACATCCTGAATAAATTTCCTATGGAATCCTTGAAATCACATACTGAAATAAATTACCACACTTTCTCCTCCTTTGACATCAATGTCAAAGAAGAAACACGCTCCCCCTGAGTTGTTGCAGTACATACTCCCCCTATCAACTAGAAGCATCTTAGAAATACACCAGATATGAAATAAGTATTCCCCCTGACCAGGTGAACAAATTAAACAAAAGAAATTATAACCCACAACTTTTGACGAAGATATCCAAAAGGGGTTGTTGCTAATGGTTTTGTAAATTTATCTGCAATCTGTTCTGTAGAAGGTATATAATTCAGTTGAACAATTCTATTTGTAACTTGTTCTCTGAGAAAATGGTACTTTATTGGAATATGCTTAGTCTTGGAATGAAGAACAGGATTCTTGGAGACACTAATGGCACTCGTGTTATCACAGTGAATTGTAATGGGATCAGTGTAAGTTACCTTCAAATCTGCAAGAGTTTGTATCATCCATAAAATTTGTGCAACAAGTAGCAGCAGCAATGTATTCTGCCTATGTAGTTGATAATGAAATGGATCCTTGCTTTTTACTAAGCCATGCTACTAATGATTCACCCAGAAAGAATGCTCCTCCACTGGTGCTTTTTCTCTCATCAACACAATTTGCCCAGTCTGCATTTGAATAAACAGTTAACTGAAAATTCTGATTTCTGGGATACCACAGACCATAAGTCATTGTTCCCTTCAAGTATTTGAATATCCTTGTGACAGCTACCAAATGACTTTGTTTAGGTGCTGACTGATAACGACCTACCATTCCAACAACTTGCATTATATCAGGTCGTGATGTTGTGATGTACATAAGACTTCCTATCATAGAGAAATATGAACTTTGATCAACATCAGGTGAGATATCATCTTTACTCAGCTTGCAACCAACCACCATAGGTGTACTAACAGGAGAGGAATCCTCCATCTGAAATTTCTTTAACATCTCTTTCAAATATTTTTCTTGAGAGATAAATATTCCTGCATAACTCTGTTTTACTTCTAAGCCAAGAAAATATGATAGTTCTCCTGTCATGGACATATCAAACTCTATTTGCATAGAGTTAGCAAACCACTCGACAGATGATTCATTAGTACAACCAAAAATAATATCATCTACATAAACCAAAACTAGTAAATTATCACCTTCAGATTTAATGTAGAGATTGTTGTCAACAATACCTTTCTTGAACCCTTTGTCTTGTAGAAATTTGTCCAGTCTATAATACCAAGCTTGTGGTGCTTGTTTTAGTCCATATAAGGCCTTCTTTAGCTTGCAAACATGATTAGGATTATCAGTCGATGAGAATCCTTCAGGTTGCTCCATATATACTTCTTCTTCTAGATCTCCATTTAGAAATATTGACTTAACATCCATATGATAAACTTTAAAGTTCTTATGACATGAATAAGCAAGAAACATTCTGATGGCTTCCAATCTTGCGACTGGTGCAAAAGTTTCATCAAATTCCTAACCTTCAACTTGTGCATATCCTTTACAGACCAATCTGGCTTTATTTCTAACAACTTTTCCTTTTTCATTCATTTTATTCTTGAACACCTATTTGGAACCTATTATATTTTTATCTTCAGGTCTATGGACAAGCTCCCAAGTATTGTTCTTCTCAATATGATCTAGTTCTTCATTCATATCTCTAATCCAATCATCATGCTTGTTGGCTTCATAATTTTTTTTAGGTTCAGTCATAGATAAAAAAGAAACATGAGATTGTTCTGAGTCTTTAATCAATTTCCTTCTTGTCTGAACTCCTTTATTTATATCTCCAATTATCTAATTTTCAGGATGATTCTTTTTAACAATTCTGAGACGTGATTTTTCTTTTTTTGCTGATTTGTGTCAGTTGGAGTATTTGTGTCTTCATCTGATTCATATTCTTCTCTTTCTGACCCTTGGACCTGTTCATCTTCATCTTCAACTATATCTTTTGTTCTTGGTTCAGCACTAACTACATTCTTGACCGGGATTTCTTCATCAATTTTTATGTCTATACAATCAACTAGTTTATACAGTCTCTTATTGTAGCATCTGTACCCTTTACTATGTGTAGCATAACCCAAGAAGATACCTTCATCAGCCCTATCATCATATTTGACAATATGTTCATCATTGTTCTTGATATAACATTTACTCCCGAAGACTTTAAAATGCTTGATTGAAGCAGGTCTTCCAAACTATAGTTCATAATGAGTCTTGTCACTGTGTGGCTTGAGATGGGATTTGTTAAGGATATGAATAGTTCTATGAATTGCTTCCACCCAATATGTCTGAGGTATGTTTCTTTCATTCATCATAGATCTTTCCATTTGTTGTACTGACCTATTCTTCCTCTCAACAACTCCATTTTGCTATGGAGTCCTTGGAATTGTGTACTCTCTTTTGATCCCATGTTTGTCACAGAACTCTTTGAAGTTCCCTGAACTAAACTCTCCTCCTCTATTAGACCTTATCGCCTTTAACCTTTTTCCAGTTTGATTCTCAGTCAAAGCCTTAAACATTTTGAATTTTTCAAATGCTTCAGATTTTTCTTTCAAAAAGGCAACCCAAGTTAGTCTAGAATAGTCATCAATAATCAACATAAAGTAATTTTCTTTTCCTGTACCTTATTTCCTTGATGGTCCACATAGATCCATATGTACTA
>ML777589.1:555374-567363 GCA_009831015.1 Picea engelmannii | reverse complement strand
ATCTGACAGGGTTTACAAATAGAGTCATATGGCTTTGATATCTTCAGAAGATCTTTTACTGCCCCATTGTTTCTGAGTTTGATTATGTGATCAAAATTTAGGTGACCAAGTCTCCTATGCCACAACCAACTTTCATCATATTTACTTAAGTGGAATTCTTCTTTTTCTTCTTTTAAAACATAGACATTGTTTTCTTTTCTTATACCTTTTACAACTAGCTGTCCTGAATCCACAGATTTTATTCTACAGTCTTTAGAGGTAAAAAAAACTTCACACCCTCGGTCACAGACTTGACTGACACTAAGCAGATTATGTTTCAAAACTTCTACAAACAACACATCTTGAGCTTTATTTTTTCCATTACTCAAACTTACAATTCCTTTACCTTTTATCTTTCCTAGTACATCATTTCCAAAAGTTACATTCCTTGATTTGCTATCACTTAGAGTTAGAAACTTACTTTTGTCTCCAGTCATGTGTTTGGAGCATCCATTGTCAATATACCAGGGATTCGTTTTTCTTTGGGCTGATAGCACTAGTCCACACTTGTCATCTACTTTCTTCTTCCAAACTTTGACATTTTCATTAGTGGGGATCAAATCTGACTTGTAATTATTTAAATGACAGTCTACATCTTTATGTCCATAATTATGGCAGTTGTAACATTCTGGTTCACTGAATAATAGATCATAACGATTTTTATGCTTTAATTGTTGTTGCGTTTCACCTGTGTCCTTCTCCCCATCATCACATGATTTATAGTCTGTGATTGTTTGTTGCTTGGTTGTCTCAATCTTTGTTGTGGAAGATAGTTATTCATTGAATATCTTGATTGTTCATATCTAAATCTTAAAGAGCAGTTTCTATCTTTGTGACCAAAATTAGAGCAAAAAAAACAATAACCATAGAAAAAATCTTTGTACCTTGAAAAAATCCGTCTTCTTTGAGGAGGTCGATTTCTTTCATGCCGATAATCTTTCTGATCTACAAATTCGGTTGTAGTGATTTTTATTTCATTCCTTCTTGGTGGCTAATTTTCCTTCTTTGTTTCTGCAGAGTGACTATTGTCAATGTTTGAGGATTTGACAAACTTGATAGATTATGTATTACTTGGATGATCACTACTTGATCCTTCTTCATATCCCAATCCAGCTTTCAATTTTGAATTTCTTTGTTGACTTAGAATGGAGGTTAATCCTTCTGAGGCTTTAATACTTGGCATATTTTGATGATACAATCCCTTAAACTTCTCCATTTCGCTTATTGTTTTTACTATGTCTTCTTCTAAGACTTCACAACTGGCTTTCTTCTTTGACAACTGTTGTTTTAGTATGCCTTCTATTTTCTTTGCCTCTTCTAATTTCACTTTCAGCAGGGCAAAGTCTTCATCAGGCTATTTACTGTCTTTCTCGAACTACATCAGCAATTGCTTTTGCTTTCTGTTCTTAATTCTGAGTCTGTCAATTTCTTCCAATGCACTGATCAGTTCTCCTTCCATATCAACCACAGTTTCTTCATCATTATCATCACTGCCTATGATTTTATTATCATAATCCTCTTTGGCCATCAACATGAAGTCATTTGCCTTATCTTCACAGGAAGAGTCATTATCGGTGTCTTCTGAGGAATTGTCATTATTTGCAACCAAACATTTCTTCTTATTATATTTCTTGTATTTGTACTTCTTTTCATCATCAGAGTTCCGGTCCTTCTTTTGATGGGAACACTTAGATGCAAAATGACATATCTTACCATAGTTAAAGAATTTGAAGGGAAACTTCCCTTGATATTTTCCTGATCCTTTCTCTAACCTTCTCACAAATTTTGCCTCAATATCATCTAATTCTGAATTAGTATTCTTGTCTGCTTTAAAAGATGCTTCTCTAGTACTGGATTTATCTTTGTTAATTCTCATTTCATATGCAGTTAGAGTTCCTAGGAGTTGATCAATGGACAGAGTTTTAAGATCACTTAGTTCTTCTATTGCAGAGACTTTTGAATTAAATTTATCAAGCAGAGATCTTAAAATCTTTTGAACTAAAAATGGTTCTTCAATCTTCTCACCAAGACCCTTCATGGCATTTACAAGTTCTTCAACTCTTAAAAAGTACTTGCTAATTGTTTCATCTTCATTCATCTTTATTTGTTCAAATTTCAATCTGTATGTTTGAAGTTTGGCATCTTTTACTTTCTCATTTCCTTCATAACTGCTAATAAGTTTATCCCACATTGCTTTGGTAGTTTCAAGATGCATCACCTTTACAAACTCAGCTTCAACAAGTCCATTCAAGATAGCATTCATTCCCTTAGCATTAAAAGTAAACTCTAACTTATCGTCCTTGGAGGCTAGCACAATAGGCTTTGTATATCTACTCTCTACTACATCCCAAACATCAACACCCAAGGCTATTAAGTATGTTCTCATTCTAATCTTCCAGAAGGAAAAATTTGTTCCATCAAACAGAGGGGGATTAGAGGCTGAAGTCCCTTCATGACTTGTCATGTTTAAGATTACAGATCTACCTTTGAATAAAAGGAACTCACTTTGATATCAATTGTTGAAATTACTAAGACAACTGAGAGGGGGGGTGAATCAGTTGTCACTGTGCTTAAACAATAATAAATCTATTAAACCATTCTTAAATTTTCTTCAAGTGACTATTAATATTATACAACATATAGATGATATAAATAATGAGCATCAGTCACACATAAGATATACAGAGAGACATTTTTTCACGAGGAAACCCATAAAGGGAGAAAACCTCTTCTTCTTCGAAATGATAGGCAGTATTTTAAATTCTGTACATCATCTGTAATTGAGCACCAACTCAATGTGAGGCTACTACCTTTGTTTTACAAGATCCAACTTGTTTGAGAGCACCAACTCTCTGGTTTCTCTAGCACCCACTAGAAGGAAGCACCAACTCCCTTAATGTTCCAACACCAACTGGATGGAAGCACCAACTTCCAGTTACACAGGCTCCAACCTGTATAAAAGAGAACACTTGTTCTCCCTTGCACCACCCTGCCACCCTAGTTTCTCTGGCTGCAATCAGATGGAAGCTACAACTCCCTATGTTCAAGCTCCCACTTGAACCTCTGAGGACAACAGTCCTCCCTAGAACCTCCCAACCACCTTGGAATATAAATGAATAATTAAACAACCAACTACATAGATAAATCGATTCTTATCACTTCTTCTTTGTTTTGTAAATCTGGTCTTCTTCTAACTGTTATGCAATTCTTCTCTTCCTTTGTCTGTTCTGCAATTCTTCTCTGCTTCAACTTGTTCTGTCATTCTGCTCTGCTTCAAGTCTTTTCCTCATCTGTTACTCTTCTCTGAGTTTTATCTCACACTACACATATTTTCAGTCTCACACTGCGCATCCTGTGATTTTCCATTTCTTACAGTTTAATTCATTTTTCGTCCAGAACAACCAACCACGCACAGTCTATATCTTTTTCTTTTATGCACCACACCCATAGCCATTACACTTCACATATTCTTAGGCAAAATAAAACTATCTAAGCAACTGAAAAGCCAATCGATCAAGAATCATGACTCAGTTTAGCTAATAGATTTGTAACCAATCAATTAACTATGAGATGGAACAGTAGCCCTTCGATCATATTCGAACTCACTTGAACCGTTGGATTAAGAATAAGGAATCTTGTGCCTATTTCGCCATTTTGTAATTCGGCATTTTGGGATCCCTGTGGTGAAGCTTAGCAACTATAGCTTCTTCTTCCATCTTCCATCAATGTGCCCAATCGCTGTGACCACGCGCTTATGCATAAAGCACTTTCGCGATTTCGCATTTCGTGAATATGGAGATGAGGCATCTCGACTCTCCAAGTCACAATCCTCGAAACTCCGAAATGGAGTTGTTGGCAGCCAATTCAATTTTTTCCATTGCCCTATAAGCTGCCTACACCTATGTCTTCTGAACTTCAAATTGTCGTCGCATTTTCCAAATAGACGATATTTTCATTTCTTGCGACATTTGCAAATTGGTCTCCATTTAGTTTTCACGACTGTAAGAGTGAAAACTCCTCCATCATTATTTGAACTGTCATGATCTTTGCATTGATATTTTGAGTGGCACTTACCTTTGGTTTATCATTAAGTGGCTGTAATATTTTTCGAACTATGCCTATTTGCCTATTCTTACTTTGATTGTGCAACTGGATTTTATTAAACTGGTAAGGCATTGAGCATGAAAATTTATGTTTTTGAGACTTGCCTAGTCATTGAATTACATAGGGGTCATGGTTTATTTTGTTTATATATATATGATGTGATCTGTATTGTTATGGCTCTTGGCTTGTCGATTTTATAAATATCAATTATCACAATGTTTTAAAACTTTGATTACACACTTATACGATGGCGCATATTTAACATTTGGGTTTGATTTCACATTGAATTTTCATTGGTTTGAAAATTTATGGTTGTTGGCACGTTGGCATGTCACTCATTGTTTGAATTTTATGGTTGGCCAAATGATAAGGTTTTAAACTATGTTTTGATTGATTGAACAGAAGGTTAATTCACCGGTTGTACTTCGCCATTACTATTTTGCATGGCGGTAAGTGATTCCACCACCCTCGCATGCGCACATTAATGCTTTCCCTTTGATCGTTCATAGTGGTTAGACCGAGTGAATCTTCTCCTATGTGATGGTGTTTTTGAACCAAAACCTTACCATGTGCTCGCACCATGGCTCCAGTCATGAAGGTTGAACCAAATGGCAGCCAGGCTCTGTTGATGTTCGACAGTGCCCGTAGTGACCTCGAGGACAATGGGTGGCTCCCGTTCATACATAAATTTGATGGTTTTAACCTCTGCGTTGCCCGAAAAATCGCATTGACCTTTTATGGCTGTCGAGCCAAGGTCGGCGATGTTCAATTGCAAATTGACGAGCAGTTTGTAATTCTTGCTATGGCTTTGCCCGTCACTGGACAATGATGGTCCAAGAATTGCAAAGTGGAAGAGGTCCCTTGGACACTTCTCTTCCAGTCGCGTAAGTTTATCTCCTGTGATAAAGGCTTACCTGTGACCATGCTGAAGCAGCACTGGTATGACTTATTGATGATTATCAAACAGTTTATCACCTGCGAAGGACGGTATGGTTTTGTTTTCTTACACCACCTTCATTTTCTTATGGTTTTTATGGGTTATCAACTCAATATGCCATATTATTTGCATAGAAGCCTGTTTAATATGTCTAAGAAATACAAAAAGAACCAGGCTGACAACAGCCTCTTTCACTATGGGCTGGTTAAAATGATTGTTGTTTATCATTTGGGGTTACACGGAGACTGTTGGAACAATTTCCTTGCTCGCAATGATTTTGAGGATTCGAATCCTCCACAGGTTGACAAACCTGTGGTGACCGAGAACAAAGCTATACCCCCTGTACCCTAGAGCATCCTTTTACCTAAACCCTTGCCCGACTCACCTATCGACCTACCCCACGCTGTGACCAAGGATGTCGAGATTGTTAAGCCTATGGGCAAGAAGCCCAAATCCAAACCCACTGCAAACGCCAAAGGAAAAAAGAATGCCCATTTAATCTCTCGAATGGAAAGGAATAATCTGAAACCTCCTATCGAACTAAACCCTATTGTGTTGAGTGAGGATTTCGACTCGGAAGTGGAGCGTTTTTTGGCTAGTGAATACCCCTATTCGGAAGGTTTGTGTGCCGAACCCTCGTATGACTTCGTGTCAAACCTACCCCCTTGCCGACAAAATGAACCTAACTACCCAAGCATTAAGCTGCCTTGTGAAACCCCCTGTCATTCATCTAAACCCTCTCCTGCTCTGTCGAAGTCTACAGTGCCACCCTGTGATCAATGCGGCTCATGGTTGGAGAGATATTATCTTGATGTGCCGATGCTACAGTCAAAGATTAAATCTTTGGAGGACCAGGTTACACTGCTTACCCGTCAAAAGGCTAAGCTACAGACCATTGATAAGAGACAAAGAACGACAGGCTCCATCTTGTTTAAAAATGTGGAATCGGCCACGGCTGTGGTGAATTCTAAGTTGGCATAATTGGATAGCCTCATCGTCACACAGGTATGTGTAACATCAATCATTTTTGTAAATAGTATGAGTTTATATAACGATTCGAATTTGGTTTTGAATATCTTTGTTCAACATTGATTGGTTTCGTTGCATTGTATACTTAGCCTTGCTTTGAATGAATGGAATTTCGTTTCCCAGTTTAGCTTCGATTAGATTTTAATCGATTTGATTGATTTGGTATGGATTTGAGTTGTTTGATTTAGCCAAAATGAATGCTCTGTTGTCGATTGAAGTCATTTGTATCTATTATAGATACAAGTTGTTTCTCATATTTCGATTCTGAACACAATCTCATTTCGTTTTGATTTCGTTATAATTTATATGCTATGATTGGTAACAATTGTGATATGGTTAACTCTTACGGTTTTATGTCCATATGACTTTCGACCAACTCGAATACAGTTTGGATTGTTTTTAAAATGATTCTGTACAAATTCACCCAAATCGTGAATGGATTCAATTCGTAATGGTTATGTGAAACCCAGATGGTTAATTCGTATTGGTTTTCTGTTAGATCAACCCCGTTATCGGTTGGATTTGTAATGCAATGAATATTCAGTTACAAGTTGATTTGTAAAACGAGATTGGATTCACTATTATTCTATATTAAACTCAGTCATGATTTCTTTCGATTGTTTCCCAGTTTACGATTATCATTTATGTCGACCTTATGATGGTTGTGATCACTATTAATTGATCCTGTCTGTTGATTGTGCAACACTCAGCGATCGAAATCTATGGCGAATTTTGGTTGATGCTGTTATGAATGTCTTATTTACCCATGATCGTAACAGTCTTTCCATCTTTGTATTTAATTAAAACAACATGAATCTTATGCTACATTATTATAGCTATAGTGAATGGATTATGGTTGTGTTGGATTAGATCGTATCACATACGATATGAATCATTATCGATTTCATTTGGATATGAAACAGTCTTGTTACTGTTTGACCCGATTTTCTGGTAACAGAAAAACAGAGTATTCTTACCCCTGTTTCGATTAAATCACTTTTGATTATGTTTTATATTGAATGATAAAATCATTTGAATCATTAGTGATTTGTTTTAAATGATCCATTGAAAGAAAATTGGATTTGATTATTTTAAAGAGATTTGATTTGATTTCAATTCTGATCCTGTATGTTATTTTAGACTAGCTACAAAATCAGATGATTCTGTAGCTAAGTCTATAGAATCAAATTTTTATTGTTTTGTAAATGAAATACCTTTCTAACTTGTTATTTTTKATCTATTGCAGATAAATTCGAAATTACAGTGGATTTGATGAGCAGTTAGGGGATATTTCAAAGATTTCACTTGCATTTTAGTTTCCTAGTTTAGTTGATTTTGGGATATCTCCCAGATTATGTAAAACAGTTTGATATTATCCACAGGGAGGTTTTACCCTGTGGGAAGACTTATAAATACTTCTTATTTTTGTAATAATGAACATCCTCATCCGTGGGAGAACAAGGATATGGATTTTTAATACAGACTGAGGCAGAATTTGGTGTTTTGTTACAACTTTAGCTTCTCATGATATCAAAATTTTGTTTCATGTTGTGTATATCAATTTGTATCTGGTTAATGACTACTTTGGCTATCTTAATCATTTGCAAATGATATAATTTAATCACTGTAATCCATATCTGATTTCTTCCAAGTGTTTAAAAAACATAGCAATTGCTTAATTCAATTTGTGAATCACAGATTTCTCTTCTTCATAAGTTGAATTATCAAATATAAGTTTTTGCATAACAGGTTTCCCTTATTGCAGAGATTTATAAATCATAAAATTGTTATGATTTTTTATGTCTTGTTTGTCCTGTAAATAACTCAAAGAGAAGTGTAGCCTATCGTTTACGAGAAGCTTATGGATTAACCGGTGCGAGTTTCCTTCCTCCAACCAGCTTCGAAGTCATCATACACAGGACAAATTATGAGCGTTTCCAGGTTAGTCTATCGTTTATTTAGTATATTTGTTAGTATTTATAGTTAGATATATATGTTTAATATATTAGATTGTTTAATTTCAGTAAGTTTTATTTCTTATTTACATAAAATCAAAAAACATATATGGTTGTCTTAGGGAAGAAAACACATGAGTTTTACAGGTTTTATTCAAATCTGCAACTTGTAGATATTGTATATTTGTGAATAAGTTGTAATCCAATTAGTAATTAGATATTTAATTGTTAGAGTTAGTGTAATAGTAATTAGTAGATTGTATATACTAGTTAGAGTAGTCTATATTTAGTTTTAGTTTAATTTAGTAGTTTGTTTTATTAGTTTTAGTTAGTTTAGTTTGTTTTTATTTATTTTTATTTAGTTTAGTTTATTGTATTTAGTTTTAGTTAGTTTGTTTTAGTTAGTTTAGTTTGTTTTATTTGTTTTAGATAGATTAGTTAGTTTAGATTAGTTTTCTCTTTGGTTCTTTTAGGATCTTAGAGAGGCCAATGGAGCCGTTAAACCCGTCAGGGTGGTTCATTCCAAACAACTTGGGTTATTTAGACAACCCCGAACCGGTTCCATTCTCTCAATTGACGGACAGACAATTTCGCCCGTCAACAAATGGCGCTAGAAGGAGGGACTGAACTTAATTAATGGCACGATGCAGTCACAAGACTCCTCCCCCCCCTAATCGCTCACCTATAGTGACTAGAAGCCATTCACAAGATAATATTCCCCCTCAAACAACAACTACTTCAACCGAAGATCCTCATATCACAGTTGAGCCAGCAACCCCTAATCCTATAGGTGGTGATACACAAGAGATTATCCGTCAATCTCTTCTTAAAACACATAGTGCCTTAGCTCATCTTAGGCAACCAAACCGTCTGTGGGGTTAACCTTTAGACTTCTCTGATATCAGAGAACAGTTAGGTGACATTAACCTCACTGTGAATCCTATAGATCCAAACACAAATCCTGCTGCAGGAGGATCTGGGATACCTCTTTCACCACCTCCCTCATCTCCTTCCTCTTATGGAGGAGATTCCTCTTCAGACAAAGGCAATTCACCTTCTCATCCTTCCACACCCACTACCCCAATGGAAAATCAGAACAACCCTGCTAGACCCTGGTTGGACCAGGATGCAGTAGCTGTACCTGGAGCCCAACACCCTTTACATAAGCACCCGAAGAAATGGCTTCCCAAGTTTGATCCTGATTCAAAACAGATAGCTGAAGATCATATCAAAAATTTTATGTTAGCCATCAGACTCCGTAATGTTGAACATGAAGACGTTGTCTGTAGGTTGTTCCCTTACACTTTTGACGGTAATGCGTCCACTTGGTACTTTGCCCAACAGCCCCATACCATAGTGTCTTGGGAAAAGTTTGAGTCATACTTTTTGGAAAAATTCGGAGATGGTAAACCTCAGGAAGTCTTAGTCATGGACCTTTCGAGCTTAAAAATGAACCCAAAAGAAAAAGTTAAAGATTTTAATCAAAGATTCCTAACGCTTAAAAATCAAATCCCTGCAGATTCTATGCCTGCTGAGAGTCTTGTAATAGCTTACTACACCAAAGATCTACATCAAAGTATAGCTATTTGGGTTAAACGATCTAAAAAGGCCACATTATTAGAATCCTTCGAAGAGGCTACTCAGATTGAAAAAGACATACTTAGCCTTAAGGACTCTTCTAGCAACGAAACTGAGACTGTTTCTTCTTCCAAAAAGAAGATTGAAATTCTCCCTAGACCTACACAAATCAAAACACAACCTGGAAACTCTGATTTGGAAAATTTAACTAAAGTTGTACAAAAATTGTCTAATCAAGTTATAGATTTAAAAAGGTCAACTGAAGAAGCTTCCTCGAGTAAAGAACCCTACAAACCCCCTTTCCAAAAGCCTTTTCCCACCAACCGACCTAATCCAAACCCCGAAGGCTTGAACCTAGAAAGTTTGCAATGCGCTCTTCAGACAATTCTAAAAGCCCAAAATAACTTGATGCCTCCGGAAATCCCTCAGGAGGAAGTCGAGCAAGAAACAGTTCAAGAAGAAGAGTCTTCTCCAAACATCTTTGGACACTTCTCGGATAGTATATTTCAAGCTAACTTTGAGACTGTTCACCCTTACAACACCAGGAGTAAGACAACAAACAAACCTCCTGCCGAAAACACTACAACTTCACCTCCAAAGCCATCTAAATCAGCAGAAATTAAACAGAGTAATGTCGACCCTAAATTAGATTATGATGTTGTTGAAGATCTGAAAAAATTAAGGGCTAACATTTCTATTTATGAGTTGTTGAAGTTTCCATTTTTGTTATAGAAGATGTTGCAAAATATTTCAGAAAATGGCAAGAATGGTAATTCAAATGGTAACAAGGTTGTGCAAAGCAAAGTTCCGCAGAAGACTTCAACTAAAAATAATCCTGAATCTCAAGATAAAGGAAGCCTTTCTGTAGCTCCTGTAAATAATGTAAATAATGTAGATGAAGTAGCATTAGAAACTTCGAGTAAGAAACTACAAGCTACTACTCTAAGTACTCGCAAGAATGTACCTCCTTTTCTTTTAACTTTTGAAATATTCAATAGAAATGTGCATAATTGTATGGTTGACTCAGGGGCATCATCAAATGTGATGCCTTGGTCAGTCTGCCAAAAGATTAACGCTGAAGTAGAACCATCTTATTTAAATATCATACAACTTGATCGAACAGATGTTAAAGTTATAGGCGAACTGAAAAATGTATTGATTAGATTATTGTCTAACCCAAAGGTTCATCAGGTTATTTATATAATTGTGGTGAATATTCCAAAAGTGTATGGTCTGTTTTTGAGCAGGGACTGGTCGGAGCAGCTACATGGTTACTTCGCGACGGACTGGTCTCACTTATGGCTTCCAGAAAACGGTAATCCCAACAAGATCAGAGTGAATCGTGAGCGTTACCTTAAGTTCACGATCACGGATTTGAATGACCCTAATGAACCATACACACCTCCTGCTGATTCACCTGAAGTCCAAGGGATGGACACCTTCTTCGGAAATTTCATGGCTCAAGTTTCACCTATCAACAATCCTGAACAATAGTCTGATATAATAGCATATGTGCAACCAACAGCTTCTATGCAATGGTCTCATGATCCCGATGGAAATCAAATTTGGTCCCTATATTTCAACGGTTCCAAGTCTAAAGAAGGAGTTGGTGCAGGCTGCATCATTATCGATCCGACAGGTAACAAGACATTATTGGCTTGTAGACTAGAGTTTGAATGCAATAACAATACTGCAGAATATGAGGCTTTACTGCAAGGTCTTAGAAAAGCCTTGGACATGCACATTCAAAATCTGGTTGTATTTGGCGACTCTTAAATAGTGGTTAGGCAGGTAAGATATTCTATACACTGTCTTTCCCCGCATCTCAAAAGTTACCAGTCTGAGGTATGGAGTTTAATGAACAAATTTTCTTCTTTTAATATAAATTCCATTCCTAGATTAAACAATGCTGAAGTAGATCTACTAGCTAATGTAGCCTCTAAACTTCTTCCTGCAGAAGGCTTATCCCCAAACACATTCTCCATGGAGCTATTGTTTCGAACATCTATTCCTGACAATATCATAAACTGGAGAGTATTTGACGATGATCAACAGATCATTAACTTTCTTCACATGGAAGAAACCTTTCAAGGCGCAGTGATAGATGAACAAACACACGACGACAATTTGCACGACTTTACGGTAATACCTAATCCGAAACCTCCTGAAGCTCTATCGGACATGGTAAATTTCATACCCAAATATGTTGTTAGATTAGAAATTTTTTATGATTTTGAAGATAAATTTAAAAAGACGGTCAATTGCAAAACCAATAGTTCCTCATTGTCTTATGAAAAAGTCAATTTAGGGACTAGTGAAAATCCTCAGTGTATCAATCTAGGCTTGG
>ML777589.1:525824-554420 GCA_009831015.1 Picea engelmannii | reverse complement strand
TCCAGAACCTGATTAAGAAAGACACCCAATATCACTGGGGACCCACAGAAAACCAAGATTTTAATGACATAAAGAAGGCCATAATAGACGCTCCGTCTCTCATGAGCCCTGATTTCTCTCAAGATTTTACACTCTATACTTTTTCCTCTGATCGTTCCTATGCCGCAGTCCTAACTCAGAAGAATTCCGAGAACAACGAAGTACCCATCGCCTTTATGAGCTCTGCTTTCAAAGGTGCTAAACTTAACTACCCAGTGGTTGATCGACAAGCCTACGTTGTTTTCAAAGAAGTTAAACACTTCCGGTCCTATCTTTTGAAGTCAAGGACAAAGGTCATTGTCCCCTACCCTGCAGTAAGGAACTTGTTGGTGAAAAAGGAGTTAGGAGAGAAGAGAGCCAACTAGGTCACCTCATTGCAGGAGTATGACTTAGAGATCACCCCAGCAGAGATTGTGAGAGGCCAAGGATTGTGTAAGTTGGTTGTTGATTCGGAAATAGGACAGCGAGAAGATAGTGATATGTCAAACATAGAACAACGCGATCAAAGTTTGATTTGTTGCGCACAAAACCTCATAAGTCCTTGGTACGAAGATATTAGATTTTGTCTTGAACATGGATCAGCACCCCGTCACCTTTACCCCACCAAGAGAAGAGTGTTAAGACTAAATTCCACCTCCTTTCATCTAGTTAACTGTATACTGTTTCGTCAAAATTTTGACGGCGTACTGATGCGCTGCCTCGAAAAGGACGAAGCAGAAAAAGTCTTGCTTGAGTTGCATGCAGGAGAAGATGGTGGTCACTTCGGTGGTGACACTACTGCTCATAAGGTTTTAAGATCCGGTTACTACTGGCCCACGCTTTTTAGAGACGCCCATGCCTTGTGTTGTAAATGTATCATTTGTCAGAAAGCATCAGGGCGGTTGCAAAAACCAGCCTTCCCCTTGCAACCCGTTTCAGTCGATTCTCCTTTCCAGCAATGGGGCCTTGATATCATAGGTCCTATTAACCCTCCATCCTCACAACAGAACATGTATATCATGACAGCCACAGGTTATTTTACTCGATGGTCCGAAGCTACTGCGCTAAGAACTGTTAATACAAGTCAGGTGATTACTTTTCTGAACTCGAATATCATCACTCGTTTCGGTATCCCTGATTGTCTAGTCTTTGATAACCCTTCATACTTTTCTTATTTATAGATGAGTGAGTTCTCTTTGGAGAAAGGAATAAAGCTGAAATATTCTGCTAGTTACTATCCCTAGGGCAACGACTTAGCATAATCAACAAACAAGAACTTGATCAAAATTATCAAGAGAACTGTGGCTGAAAATCACAAGAACTGGCACAATGCACTGCTGAATGCATTATGGGTTGATAGGGTAACACCCAAAGCCGCTATAGGTAACTCCCCCTTTTTTCTCGTTTATGGCAGAGAAGCCATTCTGCCACCTCACATTCTTCTTCCTTCGCTTCAATTGTCACAAAAAGTCCAAGAAGAAGATTGTCCCCCTTTAGAAAGTCGTATTAACGCTTTGATGAAGTTAGAAGAAGTAAGAACCCAAGCTAAGCATAAATTAGATCAACATCAACAACTAATTAAAAGCTGGTTCGATTCTAATTCTGCTTCTGATAGGAATTTTGAAATAGGCGATCTCGTCTTAAAGTGGGACAAACCACACGAAGGAAAGGGTGAGCACACTAAGTTTCAAAACTTATGGCTTGGGCCATTTTTGATTGCAGAAAAGTTAGGTCCTAGTTCCTTTCGATTAAAGAATCTTGAAGGGAAGCTTAACACCTATCCGGTGAACGGCCAAGCCCTAAAGAGATACTTCGCTTGATAACTACCCTTGTATATTATGTAAATATTTATTTTCTTTGTATTTTTCGTTTGTCTTCTATTTTGGTTTTGATTTGGATTGATCATTTTTTTTTGTGTTTTTTGAAAGATATGCATACCTTTGTACTGAGCCATTCAGACAAAGACCATAGAAAAATTTCTTCGCTGAAATAACTTCTGAAAGATTGTACGAACATTAGTATATATTTTTTTGAGATCGATATCTATGTTGGAAATTTTTTGTTGTTTGAAAGAAGTTTGATGATTTCAATCTATAAGAAAAGTTTGTCATGATCATCTATTATCTTTTTATGCTATCCCTTTTCCGTAAAGGAATGACTCAAAAAGATGTCTCCTTGTCATAGGAAGTTGTTTTTATAAATAAAATATCTCTGGAGCTGAATAAAGGACAGTGTTAAAAAATTCTGATGAGGTCTGAAAAATATGTTGAAATATCAAGATTATCAGCGTTACCCCGCTCAGCTATATATTTACAAAAGAAAACAAAATAAAAATATTAATAAGAGCTGTGGGAAGTGTTTGTAAACCCGTCGGGATACTGAACAGGTCTGCTGGCAGCGGGTAAATGCATGCATGGCGCCAAGACAACTTCGCGGGGGTACTGAACAGGCCTACTGGCAGCGAAGCAATGTCGGGTACATGAAAATCTATAAAAAATTATAAGAAACCTCTTTAATGTCCTTTATTCTTATCTATAACTTCTTGACAGGATACAGATGTCAGAGTGGGTTAAATGGAAACCCTGTCGAGGCTATGGACGCTTGCTGGCAGCAATGGCCATGCCAATAGTATTGAAGATTTTATCATTAATATCGTGACTTGTTGATCTTAAGACTGTTATTAGTTTTCATCTTTTGAAACATCGCTGGAAATGATGGTAAATGATGATGTTTGTACGATTTTCTGATTGTTGTTTTTGAGTTGAAATTTTCTTTGTTGTCCTAATCTGAATTTATTTCTTTTACAGAGATAACTGCTTCTACCAGTGTGTCACCATTGTTGGCAGCCAATTGAATTTTTTCCATTGCCCTATAAGCTGCCTACACCTATGTCTTATGAACTTCAAATTGTCGTCGCATTTTCCAAATAGACGATATTTTCATTTCTTGCGACATTTGCAAATTGGTCTCCATTTAGTTTTCACGACTGTAAGTGTGAAAACTCCTCCATCGTTATTTGAAATGTCATGATCTTTGCATTGATATTTTGAGTGGCACTTACCTTTGGTTTATCATTAAGTGGTTGTAATCTTTTTCGAACTATGCCTATTTGCCTATTCTTACTTTGATTGCGCAACTGGATTTTATTAAACTGGTAAGGCATTGAGCATGAAAATTTATGTTTTTGAGACTTGCCTAGTCATTGAATTACATAGGGGTCATCGTTTATTTTGTTTTTATATATATGATGTGATCCTTATTGTTATGGATCTTGGCTTGTCGATTTTATAAATATCGATTATCACAATGTTTTAAAACTTTGATTATACACTTATACGATGGCGCATATTGAACATTTGGGTTTGATTTCACATTGAATTTTCATTGGTTTGAAAATCTATGGTTGTTGGCGCGTTGGCATGTCACTCATTGTTTGAATTTTATGGTTGGCCGAATGATAAGGTTTTAAACTATGTTTTGATTGATTGAACAGAAGGTTAATTCACTGGTTGTACTTCGTCATTACTATTTTGCATGGCGGTAAGTGATTCCACCACCCTCGCATGTGCACATTAATGCTTCCCCTTTGATCATTCATAGTGGTTATACCGAGTGACTCTCCTCCTATGTGCTGGTGTTTTCGAACCAAACCCTTACCATGTGCTCGCACCATGGCTCCAGTCGTGAGGGATGACCCGAATGGCAGCCAGGCTCTGTTGATGTTCGACAGTGCCCATAGTGACCTCAAGGACAATGGGTGGCTCCCGTTCATACATAAATTTGATGGTTTTAACCTCTGCGTTGCCCGAAAATTCGCATTGACCTTTGATGGCTGTCGATCCAAGGTCGGCGATGTTCAATTGCAAATTGACGAGCAGTTTGTAATTCTTGCTACGACTTTGCCTGTCACTGGACAATGATGGTCCAAGAATTGCAAAGTGGAAGAGGTCCCTTGGACACTTCTCTTCCAGTCGCGTAAGGTTAGCTCCTGTGATAAAGGCTTACCTGTGACCATGCTGAAGCAACACTGGCATGACTTATTGATGATTATAAAATAGTTTATCACCTACGAAGGACGGTATGGTTTTGTTTTCTTACACCACCTTCGTTTGCTTATGGTTTTTATGGGTTATCAGCTCAATATGCCATATTATTTGCATAGAATCATGTTTAAGATGTCTAATAAATACAAAAAGAATCAGGCTGACAGCAGCCTCTTTCACTATGGGCTGGTTAAAATGATTGTTGTTTATCATTTGGGGTTACACGGAGACTATTGGAACGATTTCCTTTCTCGCAATGATTTTGAGGATTCGAATCCTCCACAGGTTGAAAAACCTGTGGTGACCGAGAACAAGGCTATACCCCCTGTACCCTACAACATCCTTTTACCTAAACCCTTGCCCGACTCACCTATCGACCTACCCCACGCTGTGAGCAAGTATGTCGAGACTGTTAAGCCTGTGGGCAAGAAGCCCAAAGCCAAACCCACTGCAAACGCCAAAGGCAAAAAGAATGCCTGTTTAATCTCTCGAATGGCAAGGAATAAGCCGAAACCTCATGTCGAACTAAACCCTATTGTGTTGAGTGAGGATTCCGACTTAGAAGTGGAGCGTTTTTTGGCTAGTGAATACCCCTATTCAGAAGGTTTGTGTGCCGAACCCTCGTATGACTTCGTGTCAAACCTACCATCTTGCCTACAAAATGAACCTAACTACCCAGGCATTAAGCTGCCTTGTCAAACCCCCGGTCATTCATCTAAACCCTATCCTGCTCTGTCGAAGTCTACAGTGCCACCCTGTGATCAATGCGGCTCATGGTTAGAGAGATATTATCTTGATGTGCTGATGCTATAGTCAAAGATTAAATCTTTGGAGGACCAGGTTACACTACTTACCCATCAAAAGGCTAAGCTACAGACCACTGATAAGAGACAAAGAATGACAGGCTCCATCTTGTTTAAAAATGTGGAATCGACCACGACTGTGGTGAATTCTAAGTTGGCATAATTGGATAGCCTCGTCATCACACAGGTATGTGTAACATCAATCATTTTTGTAAATAGTATGAGTTTATATAACGATTCGAATTTGGTTTTGAATAGCTCTGTTCAACATTGATTGGTTTCGTTGCATTGTATACTTAGCCTTGCTTTGACTGAATGGAATTTCGTTTCCCAGTTTAGCTTTGATTAGATTTTAATCAATTTGATTGATTTGGTATGGATTTGAGTTGTTTGATTTAGCCAAAATGAATGCTCTGTTGTCGATTGAAGTCGTTTGTATCTATTATAGATACAAGTTGTTTCTCATATTTCGATTCTGAACACAATCTCATTTCATTTTGATTTCATTATAATGTATATGCTATGATTGGTAACAATTGTGATATGGTTAAGTCTTACGGTTTTATGTCCATATGACTTTCGACCAACTCGAATACAGTTTGGATTGTTTTTAAAATGATTCTGTACAAATTCACCCAAATCGTGAATGGATTCAATTCGTAACGGTTATTTGAAACCTAGCCGATTAATTCGTATTGGTTTGCTATTAGATTGACCCTGTTATTGGTTGGATTTGTAATGCAATGAATATTCAGTTACAAGTTGATTTGTAAAACGAGATTGGATTCACTATTATTCTATATTAAACTCAGTCATGATTTGTTTCGATTGTTTCCCAATTTACGATTATCATTTTTGTCGACCTTATGATGGTTGTGATCACTATTAATTGATCCTGTCTGTTGACTGTGCAACGCTCAGCGATCGAAATCTATGGCAAATTTTGGTTGATGCTGTTATGAATGTCTTATTTACCCATGATCTTAACAGTCTTTCCATCTTTGTATTTAATTAAAACAACATGAATCTTATGCTACATTATTATAGCTATAACGAATGGATTATGGTTGTGTTGGATTAGATCGTATCACATACGATATGACTCATTATCGATTTCATTTGGATATGAAACAGTCTTGTTACTGTTTGACCCGATTTTCTGGTAAGTATTCTTACCCCTGTTTCGATTAAATCACTTTTGATTATGTTTTATATTGAATGATAAAATCATTTGAATCATTAGTGATTTGTTTTAAATGATCCATTTAAAGAAAATTGGATTTGATTATTTTAAAGAGATTTGATTTGATTTCAATTCTGATCCTGTATGTTATTTTAGACTAGCTACAGAATTAGATGATTATGTAGCTAAGTCTGTAGAATCAAATTTTTATTGTTTTGTAAATGAAATACCTTTCTAACTTGTTATTTTTGATCTATTGCAGATGAATTCAAAATTACAGTGGATTTGATGAGCATTTAGGGGATATTTCAAAGATTTCACTTGCATTTTAGTTTCCTAGTTTAGTTGATTTTGGGATATCTCTCAGATTATGTAAAACAGTTTGATATTATCCACAGGGAGGTTTTACCCTGTGGGAAGACTTATAAATACTTCTTATTTTTGTAATAATGAACATCCTCATTCGTGGGAGAACAAGGATATGGAGTTTTAATACAGACTGAGGCTGAATTTGGTGTTTTGTTACAACTTTAGCTTCTCATGATATCAAAATTTTGTTTCATGTTGTGTATATCAATTTGTATCTGGTTAATGACTACTTTAGCTATCTTAATCATTTTCAAATGATATAATTTAATCACTGTAATCCATATCTGATTTCTTCCAAGTGTTTAAAAAACATAGCAATTGCTTAATTCAGTTTGTGAATCACAAATTTCTCTTCTTCATAAGTTGAATTATCAAATATAAGTTTTTGCATAACAGGTTTCCCTTATTGCAGAGATTTATAAATCATAAAATTGTTATGAATTTTTATGTCTTGTTTGTCCTGTAAATAACTCAAAGAGCAGTGCAACCTATTGTTTACGAGAAGCTTATGGATTAACCGGTGCGAGTTTCCTTCCTCTGACCAGCTTCGAAGTCATCATACACATGACAAATTAGGAGCGTTTCCAGGTCAGTCTATCGTTTATTTAGTATATTTGTTAGTATTTATAGTTAGATATATATGTTTAATATATTAGATTGTTTAATTTCAGTAAGTTTAATTTCTTATTTACATAAAATAAAAAAACATCTATGGCTGTCTTAGGGCAGAAAACACATGAGTTTTACAGGTTTTATTCAAATCTGCAACTTGTAGATATTGTATATTTGTGAATAAGTTGTAATCCAATTAGTAATTAGATATTTAATTGTTAGAGTTAGTGTAATAGTAATTAGTAGATTGTATATAATAGTTAGAGTAGTCTATATTTAGTTTTAGTTTAATTTAGTAGTTTGTTTTATTAGTTTTAGTTAGTTTAGTTTGTTTTTATTTATTTTTATTTAGTTTAGTTTCTTGTATTTAGTTTTAGTTAGTTTAGTTTGTTTTATTTGTTTTAGATAGATTAGTTAGTTTATATTAGTTTTCTCTTTGGTTCTTTTAGGATCTTAGAGCGGCCAACGGAGCCGTTAAACCCGTCAGGGTGGTTCATTCCAAACGGCTTGGGTTATTTAGACAACACTGGACCGGTTCCATTCTCTCAATTGACGGACGGACAATTTCACCCATCAACAGGAGCTTATTTGAGCTGACTCCTTCCCTTCTCATGACCACCAACGGTGACCATAGGCTGTGCCAAAAAGATGCTTCATATTTCGTGCGTTTCCACACCATGCTTTGTTGACTCCAAGTCAGTGAAATTCCAATTGCTTACCACTTGTCCTATGATTCGATGGTTCAAATCTAATCTTGATTCAACAGCTCAGATCATATAGCGATTTCGGTGTTCTTGTGGTTATGTTTCTTGCCTCTCCAAGTCGCGATTCGTGAAACTCCGAAATGGAGTCGGATCAACGGTCCAGATCACACCTTGATTTGAAGGCTATGATTAAATCGTGATTTTGCATATCACGATTTCAGTTGTTATGTTTCTTGCCTCTCCAAGTTGCGATAGGCAAAGCTCCGAGATGGAGCTCAGATCAACGGTCCACATTCTTGGTGATCTGACGGTCTTGATTTTTTCACGATCTCGCATCTCATTGTTCCTTAGATGGAGGTTCTCATCACTCCAAGTTGTGATAGGCGAGACTCTGAGATGGAGCTGGATCAATGGTCCAGAAAAAACATCGATCTGACGGCTAAGATAGTTTAGCGATTTCGCATATCGCGAATTCAAGAGGTTAGGGAACCCTGTTCCTTTGACTTTCTAGTCAGTGACATGATGATCTTTTGCCACGTGTCCTGGATGAAGCTGGACAGTCCTCCTTCTTTCGGGATTTTGTGAGCCCGCTTCTCCTTGCACTTTAATGAATGTGCAGGTTCTCCCAAATCCAACGATGATTGGAACTTATGCTCAGATCTGATGCCTGAGATATGTCCTCTTCTCCGCATTATTCTTGTCTACAATCATATCTGATGGTCCTCCTTCTTTCGGGAATTAAAAAATGGATCCAACGATCAGAAATGTTGCTTCTCCTCCCGAGCTTCCTTTGTTCCGCTTACTCTGATTTTTCCATCGATGATCTACCAACAATCCTCTGCACTATCTCTTCTGAGCTTATTCAAATCTTCTCTACAGTGTCTTCTCATAATTCCCATCTATTACATACTTTATGTACTCATTTATCATAATGCCCATCTAGTGCATACTTTCGATACTCATGCCATCTTCATTGTTGTACTTGCCATCAATGACAAGCAAACAAGCATGTGTTGTCTATTAAATATTTGTCAACATTCTCCCCCTTTGGCATTGATGCAAACCACTGTAACATTCCTGTAGCATCCTTGAAATCACATCCTGAATAAATTTCCTGTAGCATCCTTGAAATCACATACTGAAATAAATTACCACACTTTCTCCCCCTTTGACATCAATGTCAAAGAAGAAAGACGCTCCCCTTGAGCTGTTGTAGTACATACTCTCCCTGTCAACTAGAAGCATCTTAGAAATACACTAGATATGCAATAAGTATTCCCCCTGACCAGGTGAACAAATTAAACAAAAGAAATTATAACCCCCAACTTTTGACGAAGATATCCAAAAGGGGTTGTTGGTAATGGTTTTGTAAATGTATCTGCAATCTGTTATGTAGAAGGTATATAATTCAGTTGAACAATTCTGTTTGTAACTTGTTCTCTAAGAAAATGGTACTTTATTGGAATATGCTTAGTCTTGGAATGAAGAACAAGATTCCTGGAGACACTAATGGCACTGGTGTTATCACAGAGAATTGGAATGGAATCAGTGTAAGTTACCTTCAAATCTGCAAGAGTTTGTATCATCCATAAAAATTTTGTGCAGCAAGTAGCAACAACAATGTATTCTACCTTTGTAGTTGATAATGAAATGGATCCTTGCTTTTTACTAAGCCATGCTACTAATGAGTCACCTAGAAAGAATGCTCCTCCACTGGTGCTTTTTCTCTCATCAACACAATTTGCCCAGTCTGCATCTGAATAAGTAGTTAACTAAAAATTCTGATTTCTAGGATACCACAGACCATAAGTCATTGTTCCCTTCAAGTATTTGAATATCCTTGTGACAACTACCAAATGACTTTGGTTAGGTGTTGATTGATAACGACCTACCATTCCAGCAACTTGCATTATATCAGGTCGTGATGCTGTGATGTACAGAAGACTTCCTATCATAGAGAGATATGACCTTTGATCAACATCAAATGAGATATCATCTTTACTCATCTTGCAACCAACCACCATAGGTGTACTAACAGGAGAGGAATCCTCCATCTGAAATTTCTTTAACATCTCTTTCAAATATTTTTCTTGAGAGATAGATATTCCTGTAGAACTCTGTTTTACTTGTAAGCCAAGAAAATATGATAGTTCTCCTATCATGGACATCTCAAACTCTGTTTTCATAGAGTTAGCAAACCACTGGACGGATGATTCATTAGTACAACCAAAATTAATATCATCTACATAAACCAAAACTAGTAAATTATCACCTTCAGACTTAATGTAGAGATTGTTGTCAACAATACCTTTCTTGAACCCTTTGTCTTGTATAAAATTGTCCAGTCTATAATACCAAGCTCATGGTGCTTATTTTAGTCCATATAAGGCCTTCTTCAGCTTGCAAACATGATTAGGATTATCTGTCAATGAGAATCCTTCAAGTTGCTCCATATATACTTCTTCTTCTAGATATCCATTTAGAAATATTGACTTAACATCCATCTGATAAACTTTAAAGTTCTTATGACATGAATAAGCAAGAAACATTCTGATGGCTTCCAATCTTGTCACTGGTGCAAAAGTTTCATCAAATTCCTGACCTTCAACTTGTGCGTATCCTTTACAGACCAATCTGGCTTTATTTCTAACAACTTGTCCTTTTTCATTCATTTTATTCTTGAACACACATTTGGAACCTATTATATTTTTATCTTCAGGTCTAGGGACAATCTCCCAAGTATTGTTCTTCTCAATCTGATCTAGTTCTTCATTCATAGCTCTAATTCAATCATCATGCTTGCTAGCTTCATCAAAAATTTTAGGTTCAATCATAGATAAAAAAGCAACATGAGATTGTTCTGAGTCTTTAATCATTTTCCTTCTTGTCTGAACTCCTTTATTTATATCTCCAATTATTTGATTTTCAGGATGATTCTTTTTAACAATTTTGAGAGGTGATTTTTCTTCTTTCTGCTGATTTGCATCAGTTGGAGTATTCGTGTCTTCATTTGATTTAGATTCTTCTCTTTCTAACCCCTTATTCATCATCATAAACTTGTTCTATTGAAATTACTAAGACAACTGAGAGGGGGGGGGTGAATCAGTTGTCATTGTGCTTAAGCAATAATAAATCTATTAAACCATTCTTTAATTTTCTTCAAGTGACTATTAATATTATACAACATATAGATGATATAAATAATGAGCATCAGTCACACATAAGATATACATAGAGACAGTTTTTCACGAGGAAACCCATAAAGGGAGAAAACCTCTTCTTCTTCGAAATGATAGGCATTCTTTTAAGTTCTGTACATCATCTATAATTGAGCACCAACTCAATGTGAGGCTACTACCTCTGTTTTACAAGATCCAACTTGTTTGAGAGCACCGACTCTCTAGTTTATCTAGCACCCACTAGAAGGAAGCACCAACTCCCTTAATGTTCCAGCAAAAACGGGATGGAAGCACCAACTTCCAGTTACACAGGCTCCAACCTGTATAACAGAGAACACTTGTTCTCCCTTGCACCACCCTGCCACCCTGGTCTCTCTGGCTGCAACCAGATGAAAGCTACAACTCCCTGTGTTCATGCTCCCACTTGAACCTCTGAGGACAACAGTCCTCCCTAGCACCTCCCAACCACCCTGGAATATAAATGAATAATTAAACAACCAACTACACAGATAAATCGATTCTTACCACTTTTTCTCTGTTCTGTAAATCTGGTCTTCTTCTAACTGTTCTGCAATTCTTCTCTTCCTTTGTCTGTTCTACAATTATACTATGCTTCAACTTGTTCTATCATTCTTCTCTTCTTCAAGTCTTTTCCTCATATGTTACTCTTCTCTAATTTTTATCTCACATTTCGCATATTTTCAATCTCACAGTCCGCATCTTGTGATTTTCCCTTTCTTACAGTTTAATTCATTTTTTGTCCAGAACAACCAACCATGCATAGTCTGCATCTTTTTCTTTTATGCACCACGCCCATAGCCATTACACTTCGCATCTTCTTAGGAAAAATAAAACCATCTAAGCAACTGGAATGCCAACCGATCAAGAATCATGACTCAATTTAGCTAACATATTTGTAACTGATCAATTAACTATGAGATGAAACAGTAGCCCTCTGATCATATTCAAACTCACTTGAACCATTGGATTAAGAATAAGGAATCTTGTACCTGTCTCGCCATTTTGTAATTCAGCATTTCGGGATCCCTGTGGTGAATCTTAGAACCTCTATCTTCTTCCTCCATCTTCCGTCGATGTTCCCAATGGTTGTGACCACACGCTTATGCATAAAGCGCTTTCGCGATTTCACATTTCGTAAATCTGGAGATGAGGCATCTCAACTCTCCAAGTTGCGACCCCTGAAACTCTGAAATGGAGCTTATCTGAACTGACTCCTTCCCTTCTCGTGACCACTGGCAGTGACCATAAGCTATGCCAAAAAGGCGCTTCATATTTTGCGAGTTTCCACACCATGCTTTGTTGACTCCAAGTCTGCGAAATTCCAATTGCTTGCCACTTGTCCCATGATTTGACGGTTCAGATATGATCTTGATTCAACAGCTCAGATGATATTGCAATTCTGCATATCACGATTTCAACGTTCTTGTGGTTATGTTTCTTGCCTCTCCAAGTCGCGATTCGCGAAACTCTTAAATGGAGTCGGATCAACGGTCCAAATCACACCTTGATCTGACAGCTGTGATTAAATCACGATTTCGGTGGTTATGTTTCTTACCTCTCCAAGTTGCGATAGGCGAAGTTCCAAGATGGAGCTCAGATCAACGGTCCATGTTCTTGGTGATCCGACGGTCCTGATTTTTTTGCGATCTCGCATCTCACTATTACTTAGATGGAGGTTCTCGTCACTCCAAGTCACGATAGGCGAGACTTTGAGATGGAGCTGGATCAACGGTCCAGAAAAAACCTCGATCTAATGGCTAAGATAGTTTCGCGATTTCGCATATCGTGAATTCAAGAAGTTAGGGAACCCCATTCCTTTGACTTTCCAGTCAGCGACATGATGATCTTTCACCATTTGTCCTGCCTGAAGATGGGTGGTCCTCCTTCTTTCGAGATTTTGTGAGCCCGCTTCTCCTTGCACTTTAATGAACATGCAGGTTCTCCCTGATCCAACGATGATCGAAACTTATGCTCAGATCTGATGCCTGAGATTTGTCCTCCTCTTCTACGCATTCTTCTTGTCTACAATCAGATCTATCGATCCTCCTTCTTTCGGGAATTAAAAAAGGGATCCAAGGATCATAAATTCTACTTCTCGTCCCGAGCTTACTTTGTTCCACTTACTCTGATTTTGCCATCGATGATCTGCCAACAATCCTCTGCACTATCTCTTTTGAGCTTATTCGAATCTTCTCTGCAACGTCTTCTCATAATGCCCATCTATTACATACTTTCTGTACTCATTTCTCAAAATGCCCATCTATTACATACTTTCTATACTCATGCTATCTTCATTGTTGTACTTGCCATCAATGACAAGCAAACAAGCATGTGTTGTCTGTTAAATATTTGCCAACATGTTCCATTTTCATTCTTCCCACAAACGGTTACCTTTTATTATTCCCTTGACAAGCCACGCAATGATACTCATCTGATCATAATTCCTCCCTGATCCTGATTGTGTCTCATTGTATTGTTGAACGTATCTTGAGGGACAGATTTCAACATATGAAAATGACGAGGACATTATGCTGAATTACTAAGGAGGTCAGATGACAGTTGTGTCCAGCCTGAAGGAGTAAAGGAAAGAGGTTTTATTTCCCAACAGATGAAGAGATAGAGGAGAACGTCAACATAACTCATCATATTTTACTTACTATTGTCTTATTCAAATATATGCTATTTTGATTGTAAGAAGTCCAACCATTTTGAGTTGTGACGGTTTTTGTATAAATACATAGATTTAAGATCTATTAAGGCTGCTTCTTGCCAGATGTAATAGATAACACTCTCCTTTTTTAGTATTAATACAAGTGCAGATAAAGATTCCATTTTTTGTTCAGTTTGGGTTATGTGTTTCTTCCATATTTCCATATCTCTAAATTTCCTTATGTAATTCCTTGATAGCCGATTGATTGCAATTTAGTATCACAACTACTGTAATCACATTATATCAGTAATTCGTTAAGTAAGAAATTTTTACTCTGTATTTACTATAATTAAAGAAATACCTGCAAGCTATTTGAATTGCTTCATTTCATATCCTTTTCAAGGGTCTGCCCTCTACTTTTATTCTACTGCAACAAGGTGAGCCTCTTCAACAATTGATGCCTTTTTTGTTTAACAGTTTTGTAAGTTTCCCTCGCACCATTTGATATTACAATTGTGACTCGCACAATGAAATACGATCTATGTACTGTCCTATTATTAGTTTCATTTAAGGATCATTTCATATATAACTAAAGGTAGAAAAATCACTCTTTTAAAACATTCCTGATGATTGACATTACTCTTTGAGCCTTAAGTTTAATCTCAGGAACACCATCTTTTTGGCGCCGCTGCCAAGGACGGAGAAACGAAGTTATTTTTCATTAAGAGAACGACAAATTAAAAATTTAATCTTTGATGGAAAACAAATATTGAATATGTGAAAAGTTTCATTTTTCACCAAGTGAGTCCTTGGTTCAAAGACTCCAAGTGATTCACTGGTGACTCCATTGGTTTCCAAATTTCAAGTTCTTTTGCTGCTCGGATTGTTGTGAGGTTTTCTCCTTTGGAATTTACAAATGTTTTTGGTTTTCCAAACATTGTTCTTGATATTAAAGAATGGGGAGAGCATATTCCTAGTTTTAGAGAGGATAAAGATGATAATTCTACTCAACATTTGTTTGGATTTAATAATCTTATGCATCAACTAGATATTCATCATGAAGATGTTTTGATGAAACTATTCATGTTTTGTCTGGGAGGGGATGCTCGACTTTGGTACAAATCTCTACTCCCTTCCAAAATTTCTTCATTAAAATAATTCCATCCATCTTTTCATAAATATTGCAAAAGAATGTATTCATCATAGTTCCTTTTTTAAGACTATTGCAATTTAGATTTCATAGAACAAGATTGTAAAGACAATTCAATTTGCTGATGAAAAATCAGAACATGATAGAAATTGTGGTCAACTATATGAAGAAGAATTTGCAAAAAAACAAGATATCCTTCAAACAAATCAAGAAAATTTATATGAAGAAGTCTTTGAATTAAACCAAAAAGAGGTTTCTTGCAACAGTAAGAATTAAGACGACATGATTGCAAGTAAAAATGAAGAAATCCTTACAGACCCACAAGTCCTTCAAGTTGATCAAAGACATGATGATGAATCTTATGTTGATCTAGATCCTTGTGAAGGCCAATGGATTATTCAAGACCATAATCAATCAACTCTTGGAAAAGATTATTTTGAGAGTTCACTTTAGTAGGAAAATTATCAGTTGCACTATGAAATCAATCATCCTATGTATGAAAGTGATGAAGAAGATTCTTGGACAAGTGATGAAGGAGATAAGGAGGGGCTACTGGAACAATTTATCTCTCCTTCCTATTTAGAAACTGATGAGAAGCAGACTAATGAACCTCAATGTGACATTCTCGAACCAGAAAAGGAAAGATCAATAGTGGAGAAAGTGTGCAAAGGATTTTCATGCATCTAGGCTAGCAGGAAGAGGTATCACTTGATTCTGAAAATTCTTTATCTTTCCATGATCCAGTGGTTGTTTGGTTGGAGTATTTCCTTCAAGAGGTTTAAAATGTTCCAGCGTTTTGTGTGCAACCAAACTTCAGTAGTAAGCACAAAATAACTATCCATTCTTTGCTGCAAAAAAATCATTATCTTTTCATTCCTTAATTTAGCAACAAGCAAGGTATGTTAAGAAATCCACCATTTGCATGGCTCGATAGGAAATTCCATATTACTTGATCAATGGAATTTCGCCTGATTAGTGTAGGGCCAATGTATATAAATAAGTTTTCCAAATCAACATTTCATTTCATCATTCTAGTTCAGTGTTTTATTTTAGTTCAGTAGTTCGGTTCTTAGTCTGGCATCTAGTATGGTTCATTTTTTAGGCATTATGACTACATATCCCAATGGCGAGGTTCAAAGTTTAAAACACTTAATTTCAGGTCATAAAAGGATGAAGGCAAGTGGTCTACCAATTCTTGGTGTTTTGCAAAATAGATCTTCTTTGAGGCTGAATAAAAATTCGACACTCAAACATTTGATTTCTCTAAAAATAGGTGATAAATTAATAATTTGACTTGCTGAAAATTCAAAACAAAAATAAGGTACGACTTCCTCTACTTCTTACAGTTCAAATAAAATTTCAAGAAAAATATTTTTGAAATGAATCTGAATGAATTTTTTCTCATGATAATATTATCACCTGACCTAAAACTTAGAGAGGTATAAAGTTACAACTTAAAGTGTCATGCTGATAAATTCTAAATCCATCTCTGAAATAAAAATAAAAAATGATAATAAATAAATTCGAAAGAAATCTGAACTAAAATAAACAAACTTGTGTCATAATGATATCCTTTTGTTTCTGACCCTCTGAATCATTTCTCTGTTTAGTTTTCCTTATCCCTGAGCTTTTGTTATTTTCTGATTTTTGCTACTTTTCCTGGGTCTTCATGGAAAGAAAGAATTACACCTTGGCTCTGAAAACTTAAAAACATGTCTCCAAAACAATACTAGGCAAAAATCTTTATGTTCCTTTGATTTTAACTGAAAGAAAGTATGTTCAGGCTAATCCCAATAAATTTATCTCTTCTATCATATTTTAATTTGACCAATTTGCTCAAGGTTGATCCCTAAAATTCAAAATCCCTATAAAATCTTCCCTATGGGCAAAGATGTATTGAAGATTGGAAGAAAATTAGTTTAAGAGTATACTTAAAAAATTATGACAGACCTTCTTTTAAATTCTAAGAAGATATCATCCCTTGTATGATACATATAGATTGATTGCCCCCAGTTCAAAATATTAAAATTTAAGACATGCGGTGAAAGGAAAATAATTAATTGATTGCCCCCACCTTATCCAAAACAAATGGTGAAAGGAAATTCATAATTTGATTCGCCCCATATTGTACAAAGAGATGATGAAAGGAAATTCATGTAATGATTTCCCTCATCTCAGAAAAATTCAAACATGCTAATTGAAGTGGTGAAAGGAAATTCAATGGGAGAAGTAGATAACTTCACCGGGGTACTGAACAAGCTCATTGGTAGTGAAGAAATATCTATGATATTTGTATGGATGTCATATATATCTACATGATGTACTTTGACATCTAATTCTCTTTTTGGTAATTTTTACATTTTGAACCAACGAGGGACTCCCTAAATAAATTGTTACATCCACTTAACCTTGATGTGAACGAAGTCATTCGAAGTCTGATACTTCAGTTAATGTCATTTGGATTATCTTAAACAGATCCAAACTTAGTTTTAGGAAAGGGAAATTTTAATTGGCCTAAGTTGAGATTAATAATCATAAGTGTTTTGAAGGTTTTCTGAGATTCGGTCGAAGCTCAATTCTTCACTGTATGATTGAATTCTAAAGGTGTTTCCTCAAAAAGAAAAAATGACTCTATTTTCCCAATAAAGGCCACTCAGTCCACCATTATTTTGTGTCTCACAGGGAGACACGATCCCCAGATGGAGCCTATGTTGGAACACAATTCTGAACTTTGAATATTTCTATTTTTCACCTCCTGAAAATATAATTTTTACCCCAAAGAAAGCGTGAACCTGGTAAATGACATTTTAAATTTAAATCTAATTCATTGTTGGTTAGATAATAATAAGACACTCATGATGTCCATCGTTGATGATTTTTCCCATTTTGACCAAATGATCCTAATGGCCTCGAAGTCTTGGAGCTTCCTTAATTTTAAAGGAGGTAAATATCTAACGGTCACTTCAGAGCTCCACGCTTCAGGTGTTTCAAGAATTCTTAACAATAAAAAATTTGAAACTCCAAAGCACAAAGTTGTTTATTCACAAATTTTCATGAACCTTTTAAAAGGAATAAGTCGTAGGACACATGTACCTTTGAGTCTTTCCTAAGTTGAAACATGGCACCTCTCTTTCCTCGACATGTCATCCAGAATGAAATCATTTGGGACACCTCATTTCGGGAGATGGCCCTTCGGGAATGTAACGAAGAACTAATTCACAAATCATCGAAGCACCAAAATGCCGAAGTATTAAACATTAAATAATTAAGTTAATAACGATCAAGAGATAAGTAATAACTCTGTGGTTCAAATTTCGAGCATTTCCCTTGTATCATATCCTAAAGTATTCGGAGTCTAAACTTCTGAAATACTAAAAATTAAATACAATTAATTAAGACTTAAAATTAATTATTTAATAATTAATTGTTTCGCAATTGTAGGTTTCGGGAAGTTCTCCTCGAGATACATTGAAAATCACCGAAGTATGAACTCCCTAAACACTTGAAGTTAACACACCATCTTAAACATGATTAATTAAAAGTTTACAAACAATTATTCAAAGATTAATATTTTCACAGATTCAGGATTTGAGAGGTTCCCACCCTGTCACATATAAATCTCCCGAACGCGAACTGTCAAAGTATTGATGGAATTTATGACTAGTTCAGGATAATTATTCAAACACAGATTGTGAATCACCAGCTAGACTTTCCCATCAAGCGTCAACAAATTTTTCGTCAGTGAAAAGTGATGACTCTTTTTAAAATAAAATCACTTCGATTTCAAATTCATTTTCACTTTATGCAATTAGCAAGCTTTATTTGTTTGAAGGATTCATGATGTTTCTCTGCAAACAGGTAATTTCACTCTGTCTCCTTAGAATTTATGGTTCCATGAAAAATTATGAAAAGGCCTGATGCAATGGGCGAGGATTCCACCAATGTATTGAACACGAAAAGAAACCATATATGGAAGCAAATAAGGAAACATGCACAATTCCCTTTATTTTTACCCTCCCCACCTTTCACCTTCCTTTAACCACTTCTCCCATTCATTCACATTCTAATCTTCACTCACCCCTTATTTATCATAATAAACTTGTTCCATTGTCATTATTCCAAAAAATGGTTACTTTTTCTTATGCCCTTGACGAGCCATGTAGTGTTACTCATCTGATCATCATTCCTCTCTGATCCCGACCGTGTCTCATTGTATTGTTGAACGTATCTTGAGGGACATATGTCAACATATGAAAACAGCTAGGACAATATTCCAAATTACTAAGGAACTCGAAAGATAGTTGTGTCCACCCTGGAGGACTAAAGGAAAGAGGTGTTTTTTCCTAGAAGATGAAGAGAGAGAGGAGAATGCCAACAAAACTCATCAAATTTTACATATTGTTGTCTTATTCAAATATATGTTATTTTTATTATAAGAAGTCCAAATGTTTTGAGTTGTGATAGTTTTTTGTATAAATACATAGATTCAAGATATGTTAAGGATGCTTCTTACCGTATGTAATAGAGAAAACTCTCCTTTTTGAGTATTAATACAAGTGCAGACAAAGATTCCAATTTTTGTTCATTTTGTGTTATGTGTTTCTTCCGTATTTCCATATCTCTAAATTTCCTTATGTAATTCCTTGATAGGCGATTGATTTCAATTTAGTATCACAAATACTGTAATCACATTATATCATTAATTCATTAAGTAAGTAGTTTTTCCTCTGTATTTACTATAAGTAAAGAAAGACCCACAAGCTATTTGAATTACTTTATTTCATATCCTTTTCAAGGGTGCGCCCTCTACTTTTTTTCTATTACAACAAGGTGAGACTCTTCAACAATTGATTCCTTGATTTGTTGAATAGTTTTGTAAGTTTCCATCACACCATTTGATATTATAATTGTGACTCAGACAATGAAATACGGACTTTGTACTATCCTATTATTAATTTCATTTAAGGATCATTTTTTATATAACTAAAGGTAGAAAAATAACTCTTTTAAAACATTCTCTTTAAACATTCTTGATGCCTGAAATTACTCTTTGAGCCTTAAGTTTAATATCAGGAAAAACACCCTACACACCAAGTTGGGCATCAAATATTCATAGTGACATCTAGTGCTCAAGTATCGCAGTGCTCTACATAGACAAATCCAGACCGAAATTGAATTTCTAGACATCTCGTCCTTGGGACTGGCCTATCAATATGCCGTCAAAATCGAGTAGAAGCTAAAAAAAAAGATGCAACAATTTGGGATTGGGAACCCCTCACACCAAAAACTAGGAAAGTGCGGTCCCAACCTATAGAAAAAAGGACAGAGAAAAGATGGATAGTATCAGGACAACCAGTCCAATCCGCAAGCAAAGAAGGACACCGAAAAGACAAAGAAGGATACCGGGAAGTGGTGTGACTTCCATAAGAAACCTTGGCATAAAACTGTTGGTTTTCACTCAAAGTAGTCACTTGTGTCCAAAGTGAAAGCCTCTGGATCAGATGCGGGTTCTGACTCTGGGTCAGAACTAGAAAGGGGAAGATGGATAATTGACATGGAACCTAGTGCCACCGTTTCTACCACTAATATCCAACCTGGTGAACCAGATGAGCCAAAAGAAGGAGAGCACCTTTTCCATTCACAGATGTGGGTAAAATACACCTCGCTGCACTTCATCATTGATAGTGGTAGCTAGAAGAACCTCATCTCAGCAGAGGTCGTCAAGCATCTATCCCTGTCGACAAATCTGCACCCACAACCCTACACTATTAGATGGCTCCACTAAGGAAGCTATATTTGCAACAACCAATAGTGTCGACTTCTGTATGACATCAATCCCTTCAAAGATGAGGTATTGTGTGATGTTTCTCCTCTCGAAGTTTGTAATTTTCTTTTGGGCCAACCTTATCTATGGAAATTTCATGTTGTATATCATTATAGGCCTTGTAGTGTTATTATTACTTTGAATAGGAAATTGCATAGGATACCTGAGGCAGTCCCTCCTAGTGTTATTTCCTTGATCTCTGCCAAGAAATGCAGGAAGGTCATCTCTTAGACCGAGAAATTTTTCTTCTTCGTGATTGCCTCTCAGAGTAAGTGAAAGATCCTAGCCACATCTAGGGCCTCCACATCTGATCTCTCCACACAATAGAAGCAAGTGGATAAGATTGTAGAAGAATACTCAGATATCATCTCCTCTCTTACTAGGGTACCTCTTCACTGTCAGGTCAAGCATCCCATCGGTCTGACCCCAGGTGCATTGCTACCCAATGGGTTGGTCTATCACCTCTCTTTGTTAGAAAATGAGTAGATCAAGAGGCATATCCAAGAACTTCTCCACAAGGGGCACATCCATCCCAACTCATCGCCTTGTGGGAACCCAATCGTACTAGTGCAGAAGAAAGATGGGATCTGGTGACTCTACATTGATTACCGGAACCTGAATAAAATCATAGTACGAAACCGGTACCTGATTCCCTGAATCAATGACCTCCTTGATCAGCTCACGAGGCCAAAATACTTCAGTAAGATTGATCTAAAGTCTGGATACCACCAAGTCTCAATAGAATAGACATATGTATGGAAGATCGCTTTAAGTCAAAAGAAGGTCTTTTTGAATGGTTGGTCATGCCCTTTGGCTTGAAAAATTCTCCCGCAACTTTTATGAGGATGATGGATGATGTCCTATGACATTTCACCAATAATTTTGTAGTGGTGTATCTGCATGACATCCTCATATATAGCAAGACTTGGGCGGAACACTTGCATCATATTCAGCAAGTTCTGCACACCCTGAGACAACATAAACTATATGCAAACTTGGAAAAATGCTCCTTCGACATGGATACGGTCCACTACTTAGGCTACATCATTGATCAACATGGTGTGCATGTGGATCGAGCCAAGATCCATGTCATATGTGGTTGTCTATCCCTAACCACACTCACTGAGCTTCAGAGCTTCTTGGGCCTTGCCAATTTCTATCGCAGGTTCATTTTGGGATTCTCTCATATCACATGGGCCCTCAGCCAAGTAACCAGGGGTGACAGTAAGGAAAAATTTGTGTGGGGAATTTCCCAACAACAAGACTTCAATGAATTGAAGTAGTAATTTTTCTCATCCCCATTACTTTCATTACCATACCTGCAACAACCTTTTGAGATCGAAACAACTGCTTCAGACTATGTTGTGGGTGTCGTTCTCACTCAACACAAACACCCTGTGGCATATCATAGTGAGACACTATCATATGTTTTCCGTAAGTAACCTACTTACGAAAAAGAAATGTAATTCATTGTGCAATCCTACCAGCAGTGGAGACATTACATTATGGGGAAGGAGATAGTCATCAAAAATGATACAAGCCACTACAGTTCATGCAGACCCAAGGAAAATTGCAGAATGATCGCCATCAGAAGTGGTCCACATACTTACAACAGTTCCACCTCAACATCAAGTATAAAATAGGAATTACCAACCGTGTTGTTGATTGTCTCAACTGACCTCCAGTCATGAAACTCGCCATGGTGCTAGATTCTTGTAGCCATGAGACCTATGGATGGCCCCACCTCTATGAGACAAACCCTGAATTCTCCACCACCTACCAAACGTTTGGAGAAAACTAAGTGGTCGCTAATTTCCATCTTCAGGATGGGTTGTTGTGTCATCTGGGCCATCTCTTTGTTCCATCAAGTGAGCACGCGAAGATGTTTTGGGAAGCTCACTACAGTTGGGTGGTAGGACACTTTGGCATCGAAAAGACAATGGCAATGTTGAAAAAACATTTTTACTGGTCAAAAATTCGACAGGATGTCAGCAAGTATATTAGGTCCTGCACCGCCTATGCTATTTCGAAACTGACCACTAAGAAACAGGGAATGCACACCCCTCTTCCTACTCCTGATAATCTATGGGAATCCATCTCAATGGACTTCATGTCGGGCCTCACGTCCACCAAGAGGGGCAATGACTGTGTTTTTGTGGTTGTTGATCTATTTTCCAAGATGGTGATTTTGGATGCCTACAAGAAGAACATCACTGCAGAGGCCACTACCAATCTCTTCTTTTAACGTGTCTAGGTACAATTTTGGATCCCACAAACCATTGTCTCATATTGGGATAGTCGGTTCCTCAACACATTTTGGTCGATCCTCTGGTCACTATTAGATACCAAGCTCCCCAAATCCACTGCCTTCCAACCCCAGATAGATGGAGAAACTGAGTTTGTCAATCGAATGATTGTACATATCCTGCACATGTACAATTACAAGAACCTTAGCACATGGGATGAGAGTCCTCTCGATGTCTAGCATAGCTACAACTGAGCCCCACATAGCTCAACCGGCCACAACCCCTTTCAGGTGGGGTTGGGATTCCAACCATTGGGACCCATGGATGTTGCACTACCCCTGGTGACCACCTCAGCTGACTCCTCTCCTGCTCCACCAAAATCTAGCAATGCCACACATTTCATTAAGAAGATCAAACACATCCTCCAACAGGTTCAAGATATTTTATAGAAGTCCAATGCTAATTACAAGCAGCACCATGATGAACATCGGGTGGCACATAATTTTCAGATGGGTGAAAAATTTTGGTTTCACTTGCAAAAATAATTCCTTAAAGGGCCCCATCGAAAGATTCACCCACTCTGGTATGGGCCATACACCATCACCAAGGTTGTGGGTGACAATGTTTTTGCACTCGTGTTACACATTATTTTGGTCACTCTAGTGATCCTTTTACAACATGTGTTCATGTTCGCAAAAGAACCTTTATTCATGAGGAGAGTGACTAGCTTTCTCTTCTAAAAACCCTATTAAATAAGATAGCTATAGGCTGCACTATACACGGGATGCAGCGATGCCTGATCGCCACATTCTTTCCTTAACTAGTTTATGATGTTTCTACAGGTTGTCCTATAACCAAGGTGCGGTGATGATAAAAGACTAAGAAAAGGTTGAGGTTCACGAAATTTCTAGAAGGGGATCTTCTAGAATATGAGGTGGAATCCATATGGTTGGGATCCTACTTGCTTCTCTGATTTGGTGGGATCATCCTAATCTATTTAACCATTTCTATTTCTCCTATATAAGAATGGATTTCTCATGGAAAAGGTTAAGCAAGAAATTAAGGTTAATAAAGGAATAGGATGAGAATTTTGTGAGTAATTCTACTTCAGTTGATGCTTGAGGTCTTCATTTCAGTCCATCAAGCTATTGTGGATCTTTTTCATGAAAGTTTGGATAAAGTGTGTGTGTTGGAACAAAGGGCCATTGAAAGGGAACCTTGCAACGTCAAGACTATTTGGTTGTATCTTCCACTTTTACTTAATATAATATAGTGGCATGTTTATTTCCCATAAAATCATTCTAATTTTATTGCATGACTCCTTGATCACATGCATAAGTTCTCATTGAATATATTATTACTGATTTCACTTTGGTTGATTTGTGTTTTATTGCAGATCCAATATCATAAGAGCACCAGAGTGGAGCAAGGACAACAAAGATACAAGGAAGTGATATTCAAAGGTATGCCACCCATCTCTTGTTTGATAGTAAATTCAATTATTAGAGCTTAGGGAAAGCACCATGTCCTGTCTTGTTTTGTTCTAGATCTAGGTGGATCTAAGGAGATCAATTTATGTTCGCATTTACCGATTAATCCAATAAACAAATTGGTGACTATACTAGGGATACGACCTTTTTTTGGTTTTTTGCTGTCAATTTTCCTTTAGCCTACCTCCTTTCATTTTAGTCCAATCTCTGAGTCTGTGGATGATCCATCTGGACTCCCTGTGTTTAAAATTTCATTCAGAATCTTTGTCCTTTTTCCAATTTTTCTTTGTTTACAGAGATAGCCGCATTGTATCCCATATACAGCCTGTGACGTTCCTAGATCGATGCATCCTTCTTGTTTGATTTAGTGCATAATAGCCGCATTTTGTCCTATAGTTAGCCTGCGAAGACATATTTGCACCGCATTGTACCTTATTGTTGGGCTGCGACGTTTCTTGTAGAATTTTTTGGACCAGGCCTTTTTGTCTTCTGTCACCTAGTTTTTCTTTTATCACCTGGGAAGAACTTTTGGTGTTAGTATCTGACTATTTTCTGAGTTTAATACTTGTTTTTTATTGGTTTCTAGGGATCGAAAACCCTTCCTTGTCATTTTACAAGTTTTTACTTCTTGATTTTTGTCAACAAGGATATAATCTTTGGATCTAGATCTGAGTGCTTGATTGATAAAAGTCTTTGATTTGATTTAAAGTTTTGGACTATTCTACATTTTCTAGATTGCTTATTGATTCAAAAATTAACTTCGTTTGCATTTAGAGAAAAACTTTCTTGTCATCCTCATTTTTATCTTCATTGAAAGTTTGATTTGGGTATTTTTTGAGTGTATCTATTTTCTTTGATTAATTTTCGTTTCTTGATTATATCTCTGACTTGGTTTTGGAAAGGAAGAATTAAAGTCATTTATTCCTTTTAATTAATCGCTCATAAGAAAAAAAATTGCATTCATTTTTTTTTTAAATAAGTATTCATAGCTTATGATTGTTTGGAATTGTGTTCATTCAAGAAAAAGAAATTCATCTCTTCTTGCATATTATTGGGTCAAGGTCTCATAAAACATCAATTTCATCTCCATATCCCTATTGAGTAAACAACTGCCTCTAAAACACAACATAATTTTAAAATTCATTAGTAAATTTTATTTTCTAGAAACTCTTCTTACCAACATTATCTAGGCTAGTGCTTTGGAATAGGTTGTGAGGCACACTCTCCAAAGCATAAAAATAACTGTAGTATCTTGTGATAGGGAGTGTTCAAATCCACTTGCAACATTTTTTCCTAGGAAGCCCTTCTCACACAAGGTTCAAACCTGAGGTTGCATTAAAATTGGTAGAGTTACTCACCCTTCTTTGTTGGTATTGGTAGAGATTGTGCGTTTTACGGGGGTCACTTGAAGGTATAACCCCAATTATGAGTGGAAGCCTTTGTTGGGTCAGATATTTATCCATATTTTCATCATCTATAGATATCCATTCCATCCCTTCTCCATCCTATTATCGTTCATTTATCATTCCATTTTCCATACATTTGCTACAACTGCTCATAAAATGACATATTATTCATGTTATGCTTCAGTGGTTAATAATCATTATTCTTCCTTCATTTTTAATGAATTAAAGACTATTATGCATGATTTTTCTAATTATGGTTTGACGAGTGATTTTATGTATCAATAGTTGTAGCAGTCAAGGTTCCAACCTCCAAATGACACATGTGAGTTCCAACTCGTGGTTAACTGTTTTCATTGAAAAACGTGGCATATAAGGAGAGACGAATTTCAATGGAATATTGTGAGCATATGAGGATGAATATTGAAAATACGAGACATGGGTTTTGTTCAGAATAGGCCCAATTGAGTTCTAGGCAGGTCGTTTTCCAATTGGAGCTACGGTTTGAGAGAAATAGCTGGTTATTTAAAAGGGTATTTTCCAGATTTATAGTTGCAGACGGTTCTCTAAACTTAGCAATTTGTTTGAGCAACCCAGGGATTTGGGGATTTGATCTGTATAAATAAGACCTCTTCAATTAGGAGAGAGGCATTCATGAAATTATATATAATTTATTTGTAAGAAAGAGATGAACTTATGTAATTTATGAGTTTTCTTCAATAATACAAAGGAATTGATGGAACTGCAATTATGTGCAACTTTCTCTTAATTTTGCAAGTCTTTTGGCCATGCATGCTAGTTGAGGCAAGGCCCCCTCAATCTAGTATGTGTTGGTCTTATTCATTTACTTGCATTTTTTCTTTTCATTGTCTTAATTTATCTTGGTTTATGATTAGTTGATCACAACTTACAGTTGTGTGTTGTTTATTAGATTGCTCTTACAATAAGATTCAATTCATGTTGTTGTTACTTCATTTTGTTAATAATCCTTTAATTTATGTAAGAGTGTGGTAGTGGTTTTATTTCAGCTGAGTGTATTTTCAAGCAAGAGTGGATTTGATTGATTTTAAGTTATGTGTTTTATTTATTAAATAGATAATAGTGTTAGTTGGAATTTGTTGCTTGCATATATTTTGCATGGTAACTTTGAAATAAAAGACTTCCTCTGGTTGACAATTGAATAGTTGGGAAAATACTACAATGCAATTAATTCAACATTAGTTCAGCCCAATGTAGCGACTGTTGTTCCTTTTAGTGTAGTTGTTGTTCATTTGAAAGGAACAATTGACGTTCCTTTCGCGCGACCGTTGTTCCTTTGAGTGTAGTTGTTTTTCATTTGAAAGGAACAATTGTCGTTCCTTTTGCGCAATTGTTGTTCCTTTGAGTGTAGTTGATGTTCATTTGAAAGGAACAACGGTTGTTCATTTTGCATGACTGTTGTTCCTTTGAGGGTAGTTGCTATTCATTTGAAAGGAACAGTTGTCGTTCCCTTTACGATTGTTGTTCCTTTATAGGTGTTGCATCTCTAGAGGTTGGGTATTGAAAATAGAAGGTAAGAACCTACGTAGGAAACAAGTAAAATGTGTGTGCCAGCGCCTACCTTTGGTTAATGCATAGAGGTTGATTTTATGAAATATTTAGAGCCCAACATTTTGGCGCCGTTGCTGGGGAAGTTATCAAGGGCGCACAAGTCTAATTGACATTGTTTTTGTAGTTGCATGTTCCTGACTCCGAGGTGAAGGGTCAAGGCATGTAGGTTTCTTGATTGTTTCTTTCTTTGCATTTAGTTTTTAGTTTTTTATCCTAAATCTTATCATTTCTCTTAGTGGCGATGTAAGCACCACCCATCCTACTCACAAGTTGACAGGAGCCTTGAGATAGCACATGAAAAATCCAACAAAAAGATGGTAGGTAAGAAGGAGATAGAAGTTGTTACCTTTGAATTCCCCATCAGAGATCCTGAAGGAGTGGTACAAATGCAAAGAATACCCCTATCCAATCTACCAAATTTTCACGGTTTGGAAAATGAATACCCTGATGCATTCTTATTTCAATTTGAAGTACTTTGTAGAGGTTATGGTTATTTTACTAATGATAAAAAGTTGAATGTTTTTCCCCTTACTCTAAAAGAAACATCCCTCCGATGGTTCATAAGCCTCGGTGGGAATTCTATACAAACTTGGGAAGACATGAAATATGTATTCTTGCAAAGGTACCAAGATTATTGTAGGGTCAATGATGATATCTTTGGAATGAAACAAGGAGAAGAAGAGAGTTTGGAGGAATATGTGGAGTGCTTTCAATACAACCTTCAAAGATCCAAACGAAAACAGTTGGGAAAAGAGACCTTGAAAATACTCCTACTCAAAGGAATCCATGATGAATCTTTAGAAATCTTAAATTTGATGGGAACAAGTGATGTATTTCAGTTACCATATGCTGATATTTGTGAGTTATGTAGAAGGTATTCAAGAGGTAACTTCAAGATTGGTAAGAATTCTAGTGAGCCTTCTTCTCAATATTTTAAATATGCTACAAAAACAAGAGTTAGAGGAGCTGAAATCATTAATTAAATTGAAAATTTTAAAGTTGATATCATTAGCTCATTAAATTCACAATTGGATATTTTGAAGGATATGAAGAAATGGGAGGAACTTGAAGAAATAGTTTGTCCTCGGTGCCAGAAGAAACATCTTGCAATGGATTGTCCTTTGGATAGTCTCATAATTTGTGGCATATGTGACTTGAGTCATTCAACGGATCGTTGCCCCTCCTTACCCAAGATAAAATCAATATATCAAAGAGATCAAGGAGTTGTAGCAATTTCACCACAACAACCATGGCCTACATGTATGATTCAAAACTCTATCCCTCCATTTCCTTACTCTCACAAGCAATCAT
>ML777589.1:502055-512350 GCA_009831015.1 Picea engelmannii | reverse complement strand
CTGAAGCCAAAAACGTGCTCTGATACCACATGTAAGTTTTAAACCTGTGAAGTAAAGCAATGCATATATATTCTTAAGCAATACAGAAATTAATCAATGGCTCATACACATAATACACAGAGATCTTTACCGGAAACCCTCAAACGGGAAAACCTTTCTTTTTCATTATATCGAATTTCACCATTCGCCATACAATATATACAATGTTTTTAGGTATTCCGTAGATACCAAAACCCTAACCCCTTAATCCGGGATTAATTTACAAATCAGCTAAAAATATCAAAATCCGCTAAAAATAGCAAAAAACCGCCCCTAGTTTGTACGGATCGTCAGACGCAGTTATCTGGCGCACCCACACACACACACATGTAAAGAATATAACACATACCCAACACTGACCTCGCTGTTAGACATAAAGCATGACATTGTGTGATCCTTGCTTCTGACCTTGTTGTTAGACGTAAAGCAAGATGTTGATGTGTTCCTTTCTTCTGACCTAGTTGCTAGACGTAAATCAAGATGAGTCATGCTTCTGACATAGTTGTTAGACGTAAAGCATGACACTGTGATTCCTCGCTTCTAACCTAGTTGTTAGATGTAAAGAGAGATGATGATATTACTTGCTTCTGACCTAGTTGTTAGATGTAAAGAAAGATGTGACTGACACTGAGCTACCAGCTTAACCACTGTGACATTGAGCTAGTGTAGTACTGTGATGTGCCAACCTAGTGCTGTGATGAGGTATCATTTTTATTGATACATGTTTGATGCAGATGATGATAGCATTCTTTCGAGAATGATGATGTTGCTGATGAAGAAAACTTCTGATGACTCGTAAATGTGCTAGACAATTGTTCAAGATGATATTGACGATACTGTCCTCCAGATGCCACTGATGATGCAGACCTCTCTCGCCTGATGCTGACGAAGAATACCCTTCTTGTTAAGGGGGAGTGTTGAAATAATGTAACTGCGAAGAGGATTCTTATTATTATTTTGTTATTGGATTAAATCCCCATTGTGGATTAATCATGTCATTATTATTATTGGATTAAATCCCCATTGATGATTAATCATGTCATTATTATTATTATTATTGTTATTGGATTAATCCCTGTTGAGGATTAATCATGTCGGTAATTGTATAAGGACCAAATCCCCTTTTGCGGATTGGTCATCGGACAATTACAAAGGGAAGAATAAGAAGTCGGCCCTAGCAGTTATAATGGAAGGCCCAGAATTAATTAAAGGTGGGTTTACCCACCCAGTGAGAGGTCGGCCCTGCCAGATGGTGACTCTTCACACGTGCCAGATTGATATAAATAAGAGGCTAGTGCCTCACTTCCAAGACACACTCACTTGCTCATTATCTTATGAGGCAAGCTGCAATTGGAAGTTGGAGAGAGGAGAAGAAGGGTGGCGCATCTCTCGGGGAGGAATTTTTGTATTGGTTTGAGTTATCTCTTGAACATTGTATAAGCCATTTATGATAAGGAAGTTTTTGCTGGGTTTTCTTCCCCTAGAGGGTTTCCCAGGATAAATGTTGTGTCTCTTGTGAATGTGTTTTTATCAGTGATCTTGTTCTTATTATGCTCTTATCTAATGAAATGCAAAGAACTATAATAATGGCATAAACATTAACAATAAGATTTACCATGGAAGCATGATAATGGTTCTCTTGGGTGGTAGTATGATGATTTTGTGGCAGCCACTATTGCCATCATGAAAACGCATGTGTAGTTGTCTACACAAATTCTAATGGAAGGAAGTTGTTATTAAAAGGAAATTGAATCAATGTCTCCACCCAAGATTTAAAAAGAAATTTATGTAGTGGCTTGTTTTAGAGGCACCTTTCCCACAGTTATTGCAAGCAAGAGAAGAAGCCTATGCTACCATACAAAAAAAGAAAAAATCACTTTGAATCATTATCTTTGGCATGCAACAACAATCATTAGTTTCCACCCATGGTTTCATATTCAACCATCTATTCTCAGCATCATAATTTTATTGTTGAAATCTTAGAAAGTGAAGGTATATCCAAGGAAAATTCAGATCTCCATTGTGTACTCAGATTTTGGCATGCGAATACAGTCTAGCATGAAATCTATAGTAGAAAATTGGGTCACCATTGGTACATGTGGCAACAAATTTACTTGGGTGTTGGGAAAACTTATTGGAATTTCCACATTTTTTCATTGGTTGGCTACATTTGTTTTATGATTTATCTTCATTACATGAATACTGTCCCAACTACTATGCATGCCCAAGAATCTATTTGAAGAAGGAAATTGATTGTCCACAAGAAACTACAGTAAAATAAACTATTGTAGAAGCCATTTTCTTTTAAACACATGGGTAGAAATACAAAGGTATGTGGTTCATTTTCTTGGTTCATGATACACTAATTGATTCACAAATTCTGAGCACTTCATAATGATGGTAAAAAATTTGTTCCATACAGTCTTAATGTTATGAATTTTCATAAAAAATAAGTCTTGTTATCAATGATGAAAACCTGTGAGGTAACCTACAAACAAAGCAAGTTGTTTTGAGATCTGGAATCCCATGATTACAGGGCTGCAATCCCCATAAGTGAAATTGAGATTATTGGAGGGTATATCATATAGTATGGGGATTTTAAAATACATATGGTTAAGCATTTGATGGTAAACTCATGACATGGCCAGCTCAATCACATTCTGAGATAACATTTGATGGATTTCCAAGATTGGAGGATTGGTATTCAAGCATTGATAAGGTATTTACAACTAGCAGTAAAAGATATCTTGTACTAATCATTTTGTAGCAAGCTCATGACCAGATTCAAGGTTTGCAGATTGTTTTCCCACTAAAAATGTTGTCTTGAAGTACAAGAAAAACTTATTGAGGGAATTTGATGGTGATTGTATTGTATACATAAGCAAGGGGTACTTAGAGATGAATGTCTTCTTATGCATTTTCTGTAAAGGATCTCTTTTGAGATTGTTTTTAAGTTTGATTTCATAATGTAGCATGAGGACATGTTGTACAATCAGTGTGGGTAAATTACTATGCATGATGGTTTGTTCTCCCATTTTCCATTCATATTTATTTTTCTCATGCATGTTATTTTCTACAAAAAGTGCAGAAATGGATTTGAGCATATCTTCCAAATGACGAACTGGGTTTTCATGATTTTTGGTATGATGAAGCATGGGATTAGTCTAAATATTCCTACAAAACCCACTTTGTAATTTGTAAAAAATGTGGTGTTGTCAAAACTGTTTCAGGAGAGTTTCAATTACGAGGATTTTCAACAACAGGATATCTTGGGATTTGTGTATTGGATTGTTAAGATTTTTTGGCAAGAATGTGCATTAAATTGTGACATATAAAACTATCAAAATACCTTCTTCATCTAAGTTTTGCTTTGCATGAAAATCCATTGTATCAACAACATTCAAATGAGTCCTTAACAGCTTGGTTAATGCAATGTATTGAGTTGCATGAGGACATGCAACATTTTCAGTGTGGGGCAGATGTTGGGTCACATATTTGTCCATATTTTCATCATATATAGACATCCATTCCATCCCTTCTTCGTCCTATTATCATTCATTTATCATTCCATTTTCCATACATTTGCTACAACTGCTCATAAAATGACATATTATTCCTGTTATGCTTCAGTGATTAATAATGATTATTCTTCCTTCATTTTTAATGAATCAAAGACTATTATGCATGATTTTTCTGATGATGGTTTGACGAATGATTTTATGTATCAATAGTTGCAGCATTCAAGGTTCCAACCTCCAAATGACACATGTGAGTTCCAACTCGTGGTTAACCATTTTCAGTGAAAAATGTGGCAGATAAGGAGAGACTAATTTACGTGGAATATTGTGAGCAGATGAGGATGAATATCGAACATCTGAGACATAGGTTTTGTTTAGAATGGGCCCAATTGAGTTCAGTGCAGGTCATTTTCCACTTGGAGCTACGGTTTGAGAGAAATCGTTGGTTCTTTAAAAGGGTATTTTCCAGATTTACAGTTGCGACCGGTTCTCTAAACTTAGCAATTTGTTTGAGAAACCTAGGGATTTGGGGATTTGATTTGTATAAATAAGACCTCTTCAATCAGGAGAGAGGAATTCATGAAATTATATAGAATTTATTTGTAGGAAAGAGGTAAACTTATGTAATTTCTGAGTTTTCTTCAATAAGACAAAGGAACTGATGGACCTGCAATTATGTGCAACTTTCTCTTAATCTTATAAGTCTTTTGGCCACGCATGCTAGGTGAGGAAAGGCCCCATCAATCTGGTATGTGTTGGTCTTATTCATTTACCATTATTTTTCTTTTCATTGTCTTAATTTATCTTGGTCTATGATTAGTTGATCACTGCTTACAGTTGTGTGTTATTTATTAGATTGCTCTTACAGTAAGATTCAATTCATGTTGATGTTACTTCATTTTGTTAATAATCCTTTAATTTATGTAATAGTGTGGTAGTGGTTTTATTTCAGCTAAGTGTATTTTCAAGAAAGAGTGGATTTGATTGATTTTAAGTTATGTGTTTTATTTTATTAAATAGATAATAGTGTTAGTTGGAATTTGTTGCTTGCATATATTTTGCACAATAAATTTGAATTAAAAGACTTCCTCGGGTTGAAAATTGAATAGTTGGGAAAATACTACAATGCAATTAATTCAACATTAGTTCAGCCCAATGTAGCGACTATTGTTCCTTTGAGTGTAGTTGTTGTTCATTTGAAAGGAACAGTTGTCGTTCCTTTCGCGCGATTGTTGTTCCTTTGAGTGTAGTTGCTTTTCATTTGAAAGGAACAACTATCGTTCCTTTTGCACGACTGTTGTTCCTTTGAGTGTAGTTGTTGTTCATTTGAAAGGAACAACTTTCATTCCTTTTGTGCGACTTTTGTTGTAGGAAAATATCCCTGCGGACAGGTAGATCACCTCTAGAGCTTGACCTTAACCCTAGATAGAAAAATGCTTATCATGGACACTGACTTCCTTTCAAATCTATCTAAACTAACACATGAGCAGGAAGGATGACAGAGGTACCTTTTTATCGACGTTTGTCCCTGCACGTTCCTGGTTGCGCTTCGATCCTTTGCTCCTCGCTGGATCCTGTGGACAAAGCAAGATACAATCGCTTCCTACTCTATTGATATTAGCTTGAAAATAGATCTATCACTAAATGATAAGTTCATGCGACATTAGACATGAACTAGAAAGAAACAGGCCAAGTGTGTCATATTGATGAGAATAACGACAACAATACTTACAATCGTAGATGCGAATGTGACAGCTTCATCAAGTCCCCTTCGTCTAACCCTTGCCTGAAATCTCCACGATCTGGATAACAACAGCTTCACTGATCACTCTCCTTTGGCTGACTGTGGATTTCTTCTAAGATCATAAGTTTCATGTATTCAATTTTTCCCCCTTTCCACCATCATGGAGCCTATTTATATAGGTTAAGAGGAGCTTAACCTCTTGAGTTATCTTTAGAACATGTTGGGAACCTTCTCCTTAGATCAGGGATCTCTTGATGGAACCGAGAATTCGAGCACAACTGCCTCCTAATCTCGAAAGATCCTCCCCTTATTCTCCTCAACGGGCTAACTACTGCCTCAGATTAGGCAGCGCTCCCTTAGAAGGGGCATCAGAGCGTTGTAGCGCTCCCTGGTAAGCCTTGGGGAAGCACCAGCGCTCTCAAAATGAGAAGCGCTCCTTTAGAGGGGGATGGGGAGCGTTATAACACTCCCTGAAGCACTATAGCGGAGCGCCAGCGCTTCTAGAGCTGAAGTAGGGGAGCGCTCCCCCTCAAAACCTTAGTTTCAGGGTTCCTTCCAGGTGTCAAGAGTTGTTTGATTTCAGTAGATCAGTTCTCCTCCTTCAAATCAGTCATGTGAGATGTTATAAGTGCCTCCTTAGTGTCGTTATCATGGTAGTATGTCTGAACATCCTTTGCGACACTAGTGACCAACTTGTGACACTTGCGAAAGTTGTAGGGAAGATGCGACACTTACGACAATTGAGAGGGATGATGCGACACTTATCCAGCTGAGCAATTTTGACGTGTAATAGAATTCCCCCCAAAGTATGAAGTTAGAATATGCCAACTGATAACTGAAATACTGTGTAGATGCTCAAGCAAGGGTATAGACTCGGAGAACCTGACAGAAGATGCACACAAACATCCAACAAATATCATGAAATATTTCAAAACCCAAGGTAGGAATACCTATGCTTGGGTGATCAAGACTTAGCAGGATATGGCCGCCATAAAATACACTGCGGATCCATAATTGTATTGATAAAAAGGTATAGCCACCAAAGATATAATGTGGATCTATACTGTGATGACTCAGACTGATCGTATCCATGAAGAATACACAATGGAGCTACGAGATGACAAGACATAGACACGACCAATACAAAGTGGATCTATGTGACAGTGTATGTGTCATTGTTCAAACTAAACTCCATCGCAGCCTGGGAAAAGCATGTATCAAAGTGATGGCTCAACCCAGGGTCTTCATACCAATCCTGATATGGTACGAATCTGACCATGTGAATAGATGTCATCACGTCGAACATGGCATAAGCCACTTGATTATCGATCAATGGTGTGAACCATTAACAAGTGCGAGGGAGATCACCATTAATGTCGATGATTCCCAAGGTACCCTAGTACATTCCAGCAAATGTGAATAAATGAGCTGAGGTCGAACATTCATGGAATCATTCGGTCAGGGGTCAATGATGTAAACCCACTGTCGAATGTGAGGAGACCTGCCATTGAGGCATGCAGGTCCCAAAGTACTCAGTGGTTTCTAATTCTAGTTCCTGGATAATGCATTGGAGTCGACATGAATAGACTCGTCGAGGGAGGGCCTTGATGTATCCCCCATTAACGACACGAAACAGACATGGAAATGTAATTGGTAGATCATATGGACTGACACAGGTTTTGAGGCAAGATATTTGGGATGGTTGACTCTTGAGGCGGATAATTCCCTTGAACACTGAGGCACAACAATAAAACATGACATGGACCAAAACTATGCAGTGGGTACTGTGACTTGCATTGGGTGACCCAAAGGAGTGAAAGGAAACTCTGAGGATTGKCTCAATGTAGAGGTTCAGTGGATCATGATATGTGAAAAGTGACAAAGTGTCGTGTTCAACGGCGACTCTAAGAAGTGTTGGATGATGTTCTCAAGAGACTACTTGGCTTGCTCCTTTCAATTTTTTCCCCCATCCAGATAGATGAGTACCTCTTTTTGATTTAATGAGCTCGAGGAGGATAACACATGCTCGATATAACTCACCTTCGGTAAGATCCTCTTCCTTTGTTTAATGAATCGGAAGAAGTAAGGGTTCAGTCCCATATGGGTATGTCGATGTGTGCTTTAACAAGTCCAAAGACAGAAAACTCGAAGGTTTTTCGATGATTATAGAGTTTGGAAAAACACTTAAAAGAGAACTCTCTCAGTTCCTTTTTCGTACAGTAGTCTAACGAGACTGAAAAAGGGGTAAACTATCGCTCGAAAGACGCCCTTTCTGACCTTTTAACGAGTGTGAAAGGAAGCAAGATCACTCGACAATCTTTTCATATTTAGAGAGTATGAAAAGGGTTTAAAGGAGACTCCAGGGGGGTTCCTTTTTCATGTGTTCATATTCCTACGGGTCCGAAAAAGAGATAAAAGTTTACCCAGTTGCGTTCTCATATTGTCAAGCTCGAGAACGAACTAAGACTATGCTCATAAATTTGACAAGGTGAATAATTCATTTGAACTGCCAGTAAACCTGCGATGCCAGAAGCTACAAACCAGACATTAGTGAAGTCATTTACATCATTAGAGAAACCCAAAATGACCATACCTTATAAAAAAAATGAAATTTTATAAATAAGAATTGATTGGAAAACTCATTTACCATTTCATTTGCAAGGATTTTTGGAGTAGTGGAGAATCTTAATTGGAAGAAAATCCTATTTTTCTCGCTGCTGGAGCTACGATCGATCATTTTTCTCGCCGTTCGAACCAGGTAGGTGTTCATCCTTTGCTCTTTCGATTGTATGGTTTGAAAATCATCGAAATTACAAAAACATGAGGAATAATGAAATTCTTGATTTTTTGTTTTGTAGGTGTCTTCAGCAATCATGATTGAATGGAAAGAGAGGGAACACGAGATGGATGATTTAGCCGCTCTATGGAGTCCTCGTACGCGGGCCGCTTTGCGGGCCTGTGGCTTGCTCAAGTTTTTCAAATTGAAAAAAATGAAAAGAGAGATTCTACTGCTTGAGCACGTGATTGGCCTTTGGGACGTTGCGGAACAAGGATTTCGTATTGGTACACAAATCCTAACCATTGAGTTGGAAGATGTGTACTTTTTGACTGGCCTCTCGAAAAGAGGGGTCCCCATAGCTTTTACTGGGCAGAGGGCATTACCTGAGTAGGTGGACGTGTATCTGGCACGCCATTGTGTTCCGGGAGCAAGGTTGGTAGGGGGCAGGATCCCTATCAAGGATATGCGAGATCTGCCTCTTCGATCTATATTATTTTCTATCACAAGTGTGACCGGTAGCACTAGTGCTCATTTGGCGTCAAGATCACAGGTGGCCTATGGTGTTCAGTGTTTAGAGCCAACACTGTTCAATTGGAGTGCGGCGTTCCTTCGGAATGTAAAGGAACAGATCTCACGATGCAGGACTGGTCAGAAGCAGTTCGGTTATGGCTCGTTCTTAGTCTCATTTTTCTTAGAGCGCATCCCTCAGATGCAGCCTCAGATAGCACTGGTAGTACGAACAGTGGACGAACCTCGGATGGAGTGGTGGACTAGTCTGTCTCCAAGGCTAGTTTCGGAGTCAGAGTTTCACTTTCCTGGTGACTTCTTTGCCTAGATGAGATGGTAGTACCTCTGGATAGAGGACTTCCCGTATGCCGATGTAGACTTCCGTGGGAGTATGAACTTGATTTTTCCCACGGGGGAAGATTGGGATGAGTCAGGTAAGAGACTAAGCCATTCCTTGTCTGTATATATATATTTTTTTGATGTATATGTATTTTTGGGGTATGTAAAAGAGTTTTAACAAATGTTTTTGTTTTCAACGTGCAGACAAGGGAGCAGTGTGCCCAGTTGATATACCAGTACCAGGGCGTCGTGGAGGTGCCCCAGCTGCAACAGATCCAAGAGTACCGGTGGCGGGTCTCCGGGAGGTTGAGAGGAACCTCCAAGGCCTTACGATGGGTATCCATCCTCTGCGAAGGGGGGATGTGCCTTTACATCTGCAGCGGCACACTGTAGGGGTGCTAGAGAACATCAATTCTCTGTTGAGGCATGTAGTGTGTGCAGTAGTGTGTTACTCACAGCACAACGCAGTGCGGGGAGATTAGAGTTTCCCCGTGATCATGTTTTTTGTATGCCTCGTCAAGCGATGTTGTATGGGTAGATGGACCCAATATTTTGCTCTCTTACACACTTTTTGATGTAATGCAAACATTTCAATCACGCCATATATATATATATATATATATATATATATATATATATATATATATATATATATATAGTTTCGAGTTTTTAAGATGCCAATGATTTGTACATGATGATGTCTGTGATGTTTTTTAATTTACATGTAATATACAGTTTTGTTTTCCTTAAATCTTATATGTGGGCGAGATATAGATCCATGATATAGTTAGCTAATGAATCCGAAACACTATTAATTTCTCTTGGGATGTGTCTATATTCGATGTAATCGAACATTCGTTCGAGACGACGAACTTGCAAGTGTAGGCGTAGCAGGATAGGACTACGGATAGCGTAGATGCGGTTGAGTTGGAAAACCACCAGTTGGGAGTCTAAGTAAACAATGATGCGAGAAATAACTAGAGAGGAAGCTTGGGTCAGTAGTCCAATGACAACATGATATTCTGCCATATTGTTGGTTGCTGGTCCTAAACAAATGCCTCCTGAACTCACCACCTGGTCAAATTGGTAAATAACCCAAGCTGCTGAAGCAATGTTACGGGTATGTCGGCTAGCGCTATCCATGAACCCAAAAAATATAGGAAAGGAAGACGTCATCTGCGCATGAAAACACAGGCACAGTCATGAGTGGCAACGGTAAAGACTCGAGCACGCGAAAGAAAATAGACACACCAAAACTAAATACAATAATGTACAAAGTACAAATGCTAGGTGATCTAGGCATAGTACTTCTTAAGGTAAAGCCTGTTTCGGGGCTCTCCTAGGGAGATTCCGTCATGATCAACTAATT
>ML777589.1:469502-502005 GCA_009831015.1 Picea engelmannii | reverse complement strand
AAATAGACACACCAAAACTAAATACAATAATGTACAAAGTACAAATGCTAGGTGATCTAGGCATAGTACTTCTTAAGGTAAAGCCTGTTTCGGGGCTCTCCTAGGGAGATTCCGTCATGATCAACTAATTCGTAGGCACCTTTTTGTAAGACACGCTTCACGATGTAGGGACCGTGCCACATGGGTTCTAACTTTCCTGTCCCCAATTTATCGTGAGCTTGGTCATAAACTAAGACTAAGTCTCCTTTCGCAAAAATCTGAGGGTGGACAGATTTGTCATATTGACTTTTGATTTATTTTTGATGTGCTTCATTGGCGAGAGCAGCATCGCGACGCGTTTCGTCCAGTTTGGATAGATACAAAAATCATTCTTCTTCAGCGGAAGTATGGGGCAGGAGTTCTACTTTCAGTTTGAGTGATGGAATCTCACACTCGATCGGTAGGACAGCTTCAATGTCGTAGACCAACTGGAAAGGGGTGAATCCAGTTGAAGTTTTCACAGAGGTGCGATAGGCCCAGAGAGCGGAGAATAGTTGTAGATGCCATGATGTTTTGTTTTCCCCTACCATGCGTTGAATCATGGTTTTTAGGACTTTGTTGATAGATTCAACTTGTCCATTCTCTTGAGGGTAGTAAGGGGATGAGTTTTCATGATGAAAACCCAATTTGACATGTAACTCGCTCATCATCTGGTTTTTAAAGTGCGCACCATGTTCCATGACAATGGCACGTGGTACACCGAAATGAGTTATAATGTGGTTGAAGAGGAATAGAGCTGTCGTACGGCCATCATTCAGGAAGGTAGGCATAGCCTCAGCCCATTTGGTGAAGTAGTCAACGACGACGATGATGTAACCGTGCCCCCCGACTGAGGTAGGCTTACACTGCATGAAATCAATGCCCCATTTGGAAAAGGGGCCGATGGCTATAATAGGGTGCAGCGTCATAGGGTGGGTGTGTGCCTTCTTGTTAAAGATTTGGCAGGGTGGGAATTTCTTGACAGCCTCGATACAGTCTTTGAAAATCGAGGGCTAGAAATAGTCGGCACGTAGGATTTTTTGGGCTGTGTCCATACCGGAAAGGTGGCCGCCACAGGCGCCAAGGTGACAATCGTTCAAAATGCGTTTAGCCTCCTCATGAGTCAAACATCGCCGAAGGATGGTGTCGATACCGCGGCGATACAAAGTGTCGCCGAGGATAAGATAACGGCGAGAGTGGTGGCGAATGTGTCGTCATTCCTCACGAGAGATGTTAGGTTGAAAACGTTGTGTTTGAAGGTAGAGGAGAATGTCTTTGTACCAAGGATCAGAGGTGCTGATGAGGAAGAGAGATTCATCGGGTAGAGAATCTCTAGGTTCGATGTTTTCATCGACACGAGGAAAAGCACAGATAAGCTCCGCAAACACCAGGGATTTTTTGGCTTTCACCTTCGTAAACTCAAGATCGAATTCTTGAAGAATAATGATCCATTTTGAATATTTTCCCCCAAGTACTTGACGTGTCAAGACGTGGTACATGGGGTTGGAGTTTGCAATTACCGTGGTGGTGCGTAATAAGATGTAATGGCAGAACCTTTGGACAACAATGACAGCTGCCGGAGCCAGTTTCTCAACATGTGAATATCTGAGTTCGGGTCTAGATAAACTCTTTCTCAGATAGTAAATCACATGTTCTTCGTCGTTAGAGTCTTCTTGGACTAACACCATTGCGACGGTGGAAGTAGAAGCGGCCAAGTAAAGGATATAATCCTTTGTATATTCAGGTGGATGTAACAAAGGTGCATGGGTCAAAGCGTGCTTGAGAGCATTGAATGACCATTGAGCTGCGTCTTCCCAGATGAAAGGGATGTTCTTTTGCAGTAACCGCATAAATCCTTTAGTGATCTCGGCATAATTGCAGATGAAACGACGAAGAAAGTTTGCTTTGCCTTGCAAACTTTGGAGTTGGGTTAAATTGGTGGGTGGAGGTATGGCTAAGATGGCCTTGATTTTTAAGGGGTCCACCCTAATCCCATATTTGGAGACAATGAAACCGAGGAGTCGACTGGATTCGACAGCGAAAATTCATTTATGTGGGTTCAGACGAATACAGTAGAACCTACATCGCAGAAAAATCACGCGTAAGTGATCAATGTGATCGGATCGATTTAGCGAATGTGTGGGTAAATCGTCGAGATACGTTTCTGTGATGTGTTTGATGTCATGAAAATCATACGACATGGCTCGTTGGAAAGTGGCTCCAGCATTTTTAAGGCCAAACGGTAGCTTTCGGTAGGCGAAAGTTCCCCAAGGGCAGATGAAGGTTGTCTTGTGTTGATCTGTAGGCAAGATTTCAATCTGGTTATATCCAGAAAAGCCATCCATGAAAGAAAATATTACGCTCTCCGCGCAGTTATCAATGATTTGGTCGATGAAGGGCATGGGGTAGTTGTCCTTAGGACAAGATTTGTTGAGGTCTCTATAGTCAACGCAAACACGGATGGTCCCTTGTTTCTTAGCAACCAGAACGAGGTTGGAGACCCATTCGGTTAAAGGGACGAGATATATAAAGCCAGATTTCAGAAGTTTTTCAACTTCTTCCTTTATAGCTACGACTTTCTTGGGATGAACTGGGCGAAGCTTTTGCCGAACCGGTTTTGCATCAGGGTAGGTTTTGATTTCATGTGCGACGATCGAAGGATCTATTCCTGGCATTTCCTCGTAACTCCATGCGAAGACATCTTAGAATTCCTTGAATAAAGCGGTGTAAGAGACCACTTCGTCAGGTGTGCAATTAGCACCAAGGTTGATGTTTTCCACGACACCTTCTTTGATTGAAATGTCAATCGTGGTTGTGGTAGAGATGTTACCCATGTTCACCTCAGAGAGAGTATCTGTCGTGAGGATAGGAGATTGCGGAGTTTCGGTAACATCGGGGGGGAAGACAGATCGTATGTCTTGGATTTCTTCCAAATGTGGAAGAAAAGAGGAGCGATGGTGGTTGTCATCCCAGGGAAGATCGTCAATGCTAAGCATTTCCATGATAGATTCATCCGAACGAAAAATATGGGAAATGTAATCGACGACAGATGATAGGGAATCTAACCAAGAGGGCACTGAGTAAGTATCGGGTGCCAATGAATGTGAATCGTTCGACGAGGGAGAAGCAGATTGAATAGCTACATATGTGGCCTCAGCTGGGCTCAGTGGCATTGTGTCACCGGGCACATCGAATTCCAAAGGACTAGGCACAATCCAGGGGTCAGATGATTCCAAGGATTGATGAGGCAAAGTCGAGATCATATTGACGACGGAAATATGATGTGCAGTAAGTGGAAGTGGTGTAGGGAAGGTACCCATGAGGCTAGAATCTTTCAATAAGCCAACACCAACGCTTTCATACGTAACCAGGTGATCTCCCAGAAAAGGAATGTTGTTGGTGGCAAGAATGCGTGCGTCAGGTGTGCAAAAATCGAGTTGATCAATGGTAACAATTTTGCCTTGATGGGGGAATTGTACACATCGAAAGACCGACGAGGTGACGGCGTTCATCGCGTAGAACCAAATTATTCCGAGTAGTAGGTTGTAATCGAGGGGGGCATCGACCACCTCGACGTCAATAGTAATAGTTTTTCCACCCAACTGAACAGCTAAGGATTGCAATAATCCGTGAGGATGAAAACCTCATCCATCAAAGGCACATAACATGGTAGCGGATTTGTTAAGGGCGGGTGATTTTAAGCCTTTCCAACAGGCTAGGGACATGACACAGGTGAAGGCTCCCTCATCCAGGATAGTCCGGTGGATTTTTTGATTGTGAACAACCACATCGATTTGGAATGCTAGCTGGTGGGAGAGTCATGGTTGATGATCATCCAGATTAAACGTGATGTAATTGGATGACTCTGGATCGAAAGCGCCAATAGCAGCTAAGAGTGTTCTACGTTGATTAGGACAGTGTTGTAGAACTTCCAAGGCAGACATGGCACACGGGGCTTGGGCCAAATCTTCTACGATATTGTAGTTTTGGGTAGCCCGTGAGTTGGGATTGAATGTGGATTTTCGGATGGTGCTCTTAGGAGGGTGCATGATAGAATCAAAAGAAGGTTTCTCGATCTGTAGTGACCCGGATGGAGGGTTAACAGATGGAGGGTTGACGGTGGATGGTAATGGGTCTGATGTAGAACCGTTAGCGATCTCCGGCTTATCAGTTTTAACTGGCGTGTCATATGTCACAGAGCGAGTTGTTAGATTAACTCTGTTAAACATGTAAATGTGGGCACTTGTCGAGGCCTCATCATGGGGTTGGTTGGAACTGCCCCCCGGCGTGGGGGTTTGTGTAACCAAAGATTGTTGCTACGGAAAAGGCTGAGTGAGCACAGTGGGTTTTGAATTTCCCTTGAAAATATTGGCCACTTCATCGAGATGTGGGAAGTCTCGAGTGTAGTGATCGTCACCACAAATGAGACATGGGAATTTCAGTTTTCGTTGTGGTTGTTTTCCGACAGTAGGGGTTTGTGGTTGGGTCTTGGGTTGTTCATTATTATTGTTCTTCTTTGGTTTGTTTCTCGCTTTCTTCTTGCCCCCAAGTTGTTGTGAAGGGGTTGATTGGACCACATTCACATCAGAAACCTGAGTTTGAGGTGGGGTAGAAAAGGGTGCAGTCAAACTGGGGGCAACCGTGGAAGCGGGCCGCTGGATTGTTCCAGTAGACTGGGTAGTCGATTGAGTTTTGATGGAGCCAATAACTCCATCCGCATGTGAAGCAGTCAATGGTTTGGATGGATCATTAGTGGCATGGGTAGCGTTCGATATCAACTCATATAGAGTACCGGATTGTGAATAGACTAAGTCTAGGTACTGATCTCGGGCGATGGCTTCTTCCTAGGTAACTATGCCACCCATGGCAACATCACGAGCAATCTGGGGTAATAATGATTTCGTGAACCATTCTGCTAATAATTGGTCGGGGATGACTGCTTTGATTAGCCTTCGTCATCGTCTCCATTCATGGATATGATTGGAGATGTCTATGGAAGTTTTTTGACGAAGAGAGGTTAATAGTTCAGTACCCATCTCGTATCGAATGGGTAGTTGAAAATGTGTGAGGAAGGACATGGCGAGGGAGTTGAAGTCGTGAAAAGATGCACATGGTAATTCAACATACCATTTCTCTACAGAACCCATGAGCGTTCATTGGAAAAGACGCAAACGAATCGAATCGTCCATGAGGGAGTTGGATGAGCACCACAAATGGAAGGTCATTACGTGGTTGTTTGGGTCTTCTCCTGACTTTCCGTTGAATTTTGGGATATCAGAGGGAAGTTTTGCTGGAATGGCTGGCCAAACCGTAGAATGATGGATGGGATCATTCGTTAACCGAGACAAATCTAGAAGATCCAGGGTGGCTAAAAAGGGTAGTTGTTGGTTAACCTGCAGGTAATGCTGGTGTGGTAGAGGGACACCAGTGGGGCCCAATACTAGGTTATGTGGATAATTATAACTCGTGGGCCCTCTCATGTGAGGTTGGTTTTGACCAAGGTACATAGGATTTGAGATGTTTTGAGAAGTGTTTGGGAACGGAGGATAACTGGATGTGTTTTGTGGATTATAGGGTGGGTTGGGCATTTGTCCATGAGGGGGTTGTTGCGGAGTCTGAACATTTTTCCCCGTGAAGGAATGTGGGTTTCCTTGAAAAGGAACGCTCCATGGGTTAGGTGCAGCGGGCACATTTTGTCCCATGGAGGCATGCGGATTTCCTTGAAAAGGAACGTTCCACGGATTGGGCGCGACGGACATATTTTGTCCTTGTGGTTGATGGTGGACTCCGACTTGAGGTTTCCCCCCAGCGTGAGGGTGCCCCCCGAATGGAATTTTTCCTCCGGTGGGAGGATGCCCCCCAGCTTGAGGTAGAGTTCCTGGGATTTGAGAGCCATACGTAAAAGATTGACCAGTGTTGCCGATCGGGTTAGGACCACCAAGGCCAGTCCCTCCGGGTTGTTGGATAGGTATGGAACTTCCCGGTACAATTTGAGTAGTGGTTTGGGCAGTGGTGATAGCAGATGCGTTCAGTGCCCTAAATCCAAAAGGGAGTGTAGGTCTTGGTGTTATAGGTGTACTAATCAGGGCTTGATTAACTACCGCATTACCGGCAGGGATAGTCGGAATGTGCGGGGTCAATGTTGAATGGGTCGTCTGGAGGGGAATAGTAGGCCTTGGGCTAATGAACGGTACATTTGGACCAACAGGTGGTGTGGCTATAAAAGTGGTGGCACCAGTAAAATGATCTGGAGGTACGGTGTAGGAAGAAGATGCGTCGGCACCTTCCCTTGTTCCATAAAGATCTCGCACCAAGCGTGGTGGACTACGAACAACGTCTGCAGTCCAAAAAGGGTCATTGGCTAAAGGGTTTTGAGGAGAACCAGCCGGAATTTCAGAAGGGTTTAGGATAGTAAATTCTCCAGTGGAATTTAGGTGGAGGATCTATCGTTCATATCCCTCCGGAATGCGATAAGCTTCCAGAGATTCCAAGACAATTCAAAAATTCTCCAAAGGGATGGGAACTTCTTCCTGAGAAGTTGTAGTGTTTTGAACCTCGCTCTGTTGAGGAGATTGCTCCGTGGAATGAGGGGGAAAAGGGGTGTTTCCTTCCATATTTTCTGGAGGAAGACCCTGTAGCCTCCACAAATGGCGTGGAGGGTCTATGTTGGTGGAAAAGAGTCGACGAAAGAAATCTATGGCCAACTAGCGAAAAGAAACAGCACACGCTAAAAAATCTAAGAATCAAAACCAAGCAAACAGGACCTTCTTTCGATGACCGTACTATTTGGTGATGAAATCCAACGTCGCGTGATCAAATCTAGAAGGGGCGGGGATAGGGTGGAACAGTTACAATGGTGACCTGTTTAACGGACTTACGCCTTGGTGCAAGCTTCCACGCAGTAATTGTGGATTTACCCTCCAAGGAGCCCGAGTGAGTTTGACCAATGTCTGCTCCAGGTACAGTGCGACTTCCCATCACCGTCACCTTGTGTAAGACCCTAAATATTATGGCCACTAAGGTTACCAATTCGCAGTCAGCCCCTGGGCAGGAACAATCGACAGTCTGATCCGAACATACGGGCAGGGTATCAAGCCCGAAATCAACTAAAAGGCTTCCACGTAGTAATTGTGGATTTACCTCAAAGTGACCCCCATAATACGATCTGACCACCACAATCAGTTAAACCATGGAGGGTTAGTCCCCGTAGCTTACCTGAATGCGACCTTGTGCGTAACCCCTGTGTGAGAGGGGGATCCCAGGCAGACTTATACGATAACTGGATTTACTCTCCCTAACTCAGGATGCTGCTGTTTTTTTTAGAAACTTTGGAGAGTTATGCTCACAGCCCTAATCCAAAGTACTAAGCCTAGCCTACTATTGGTGGAGGACCCTAGAAAAGAAAAAGTTCTAGATAACTTTTAAGTAGCGTTGATTTTTAGTGGTTGTTCTTTACGCAAAGGGGTGCATGGAAGTGAAACCAATGGAATTATGAATCAGACCCAAAGAGTGCATCGAATATGATAAGCATTCATTCTCTTTCGATGAACATCTAGCTAAGGGAGAGAGAGAGTTCTTTCACTAACAAGCACAACCCTGGAATACCCTCAAACAATTCTTTTCCTCAATCAAATCCTGATGTAATGCAAAAAAAAATTAAATGCCTTCTAATATGCTCAATCAATCATGAAGATGTCTTTTATTGTTTGCGTATGAATGATGATCAATACAACACAATGCTTATCTTTGCTAATTATCTTCTTGGTATAAATGAAAACCAAACTAGCACAAGAAAAAGTCACACAAACAATACACCCTTTCGTAGCAATCAAAACGAAAAAGCGAAAGAAAATAAACAATCAAAGAAAGAACAAAAATTCCAAACCCGAAAGAAAAAGTTGAAGAACAATAACCTTGACCAAAATCAAGACAAAGAGGTCTGTAGGCCTTTGATGACCTTCACCAGGGTTTTTCTCAGCTGATGAGGAGATAAAAACAATGCATAGGTTTTGAACTTCACTCAACAGGAAAAACTCAATGAAAAAGGTGAAGAAGGCTGCAAGATCCAACAAACAAGGTGTTTATTCTTCAAAGAGACAGATGTCAAGGCTGAAAGGGAAGAAAAATTGACTCACTAGATCACTCAGCAAAAGAGACACAAAGGCAAACCCTGAAGAAGGCAGTTCTGGAGGGTTTTTTGGCCAAAAAGAGGTTGGCGCTCTGTTGCCAAAGGAAAGGAGCATTATAGTGCTCTATGAACAGGTATGGGGGAGCGCTGGCACTATGTTAACACTAGGACAGGGGCGCCAGGGTCTAAAAACCCCCGAAATGTCAAAAAATTCCAAAAATTGAAATTCAAACTCGACAAGTATGCTGAGTGTGATGAAATAAGGAGCCAATCAGCTCATGAAACTAATCAAAGAGGAGTGAACCAGGTCTGAAACAATCAAGGGGTAGAACAAGGTCAATGAGGAGAAAAATCCAAACAAGAAGTTTCGATTCGAGGCTATCTCACCAGTATGGTCGCCAGTTTCTGTTGTAGGAAACTCTCCCTGCGGACAGGTAGATCACCTCTAGAACTTGAGCTTAACCCTAGACAGAAAAATGCTTATCATGGACACTGAATTCCTTTCAAATCTATATAAACTAACACATGATAAGGAAGGATGACAGAGGTACCTTTTTATCGACGTTTGTCCCTGCACACTCCTGGTTGCGCTTCGATCCTTTGCTCCTCGCTGGATCCTGTGGACAAAGCAAGATACGACCACTTCGTACTCTATTGATATTAGCTTGAAAACATATCTATCACTAAATGATAAGTTCATGCGACATTAGACACGAACTAGAAAGAAACAAGCCAAGCATGTCATATTGATGAGAATAACGATAGCAGTATTTACAATCGTAGATGCGAATGCGACAGCTTCGTCAAGTCCCCTTCGTCTAACCCTTTCCTGAAAGCTCCACGATCTGGATAACAGCAACTTCACTGATCACTCTCCTTTGGCTGACTGTGGATTTCTTCCAAGATCATAAGTTTCATGTATTCAATTCTTCCCCCTTTCCACCATCATGGAGCCTATTTATATAGGTTAAGAGGAGCTTAACCTCTTGAGTTATATTTAGAACAAGTTGGGAACCTTCTCCTTAGATCAGGGATCTCTTGATGGAACCGAGAATTCGAGCACAACTGCCTCCTAATCTCAAAAGATCCTCCCCTTATTCTCCTCAACGGGCCAACTACTGCCTCAGATTAGGCAGCGCTCCCTTAGAAGGGGCATCAGAGCGCTGTAGCACTCCCTGGTAAGCCTTGGGGAAGTACCAGCGCTCTCAAAATGAGMAGTGCTCCTTCAGAGGGGGTTGGGGAGCGTTATAATGCTCCCTGAAGCACTATAGCGGAGCGCCAGCGCTTCTGGAGCTGAAGTAGGGGAGCGCTCCCCCTCAAAACCTTAGTTTCAGGGTTCCTTCCAGGTGTCAAGAGTTGTTTGATTTCAGTAGATCAGTTCTCCTCCTTCAAATCAGTCATGTGAGATGTTATAAGTGCCTCCTTAGTGTCGTTATCATGGCAGTATGTCTGAACATCCTTTGCGACACTAGTGACCAACTTGCGACACTTGCGAAAGTTGTAGGGAAGATGCGACACTTACAACAATTGAGAGGGATGATGCGACACTTATCCAGCTGAGAAATTTTGACGTGTATCAACTATTGTTCCTTTGAGGGTAGTTGTTATTCATTTGAAAGGAATAATTGTCGTTCCCTTTACGATTGTTGTTCCTTTATAGGTGTTGCATCTCTAGATGTTGGGTATTGAAAACATAAGGTAAGAAACTACGTAGGCAACAAGTAAAATGCTTGTGCCAGTGCCTACCTTTGGCTGATGCATAGAGGTTGATTTTAGGACATATTTAGAGCCCAATAGCCTTCCGAGTTGATTCCAGGCTAGATACCCTGCCCTTGCACATGGATCGGACTGTCGATTGTTTCCCCAGGCATCCCTGTTACACTTGGTAATATTAATAGCCTATCTCTTTAGGGTATTACACGAGCTGACTGTGCAGAGGTAAGTCTTCATGGTACTTGGAATTGACGTTGGCCAGACTCACTCAGGCTCATTGGAGGGTATACCCACGATTATGCATGGGAGCTTACACCAAGGTGTAATTCCATTAAGCAGGTTGTCAACATAACATTTCCACCCGCTCCATCCTAGCCCCTTCTTGTCTTGACTTCATGATGTTGGATTTCATCACCAACTAGTGACTTTGGAATAAGAAGGTTTTTTTCCTGTTTTGATTTCTAGATTTTATTAGCGAGTGTTGTTTGTTTCCATAGTTGGCCATACATTTTTTCTATTGAATTTTTGGTTCATCCAACATTGACCCTCCATGAAATTCACGTAGGATGCAAGGGTTACCCCCATAATATTCAGAAGGTTACCTCCCTTTTCCTCCTAATTCACCAGAGGGCTCTCATGAGCAGAGAGTGGTCTAGGACAACATAACATCACAAGAGGAAAGTTCCAACTCTTTAGAATATTTCCAAATTATTTTCGATTTTCTAGAGGCTTTCCAAATTCCTCCAACTTTGTTACTGTATTCTAGATATGAGAGATGTATTCTCCATATGAATTCATCAGGATAAATTATTTTTGAAACTTCTGGAAGACCGACTAGACCCTATACAAGCCCTGGAGTAGAGAATCACATTTCCCTATACAAGCCCTGGAGTAGAGAATCACATTTTTCCTAGTGACCCATTTAGAGCCCCACCTCGCACTGTGCGTGAGATTTGCGGAAACTTGGGGGTGGGTTCTCATTCACATGTCATATCACAACTACCTGAAGCATATGTTACCTACATGATACCTTTAAACCATTTTGTTGGTACAACTAGAAATCCCACCGTCGTTCCATATACACAGTCAGTTGGTCCTAGCTTGACTTTTTCTCTCTATATGGCCCATTCTACTATGGTTCCACACACTACAACTATTCCTATTGGGAATGTGGTGGTTAACCAAGCTCCCATTGGAACACCACTTTATTCTAGACCTATCCCATCATGTCCCTCTTGGGTATCATGCTTTGAATACTTCCATATCCATCCCTACCCAAGTTCCATCCGGAGTTTCTGGACTTTTTGTTCCTCTTGGGTACAATGCTCTTGTTGGTTTCGTTCAATCTACCCCTGTCGGTAAAACAAAATCTAAAAAATGAAAGGATAAGAATAAGGAGGGTAAAAATAATAACCCGCAATACTAAAAACCCAAAAAACAACATCTTGATGATAAGGATAAGCATAAACCTCGATATCCATGCCTTATCTGTGGTGACGATCACTACACGAAATATTGTCCAAGACGTGTCAAGGTCCCTAAGTTCCTTCAAGGGACCTTGAATCCTTCCACACCTGTCATTTAGTCCCAACCTTTCCCTTCACAATAACAGACCCAATTGGTCATTCATGACCAACCCTCTCCTTCCACCACTTCGTATGTCCTTATGTGTATTGGTGAGTCTAAAAAGAATGACGTTGCAATCAAAACATGGGCCAAATAGTATTTTCCCTCAAAGGAGAAAGATGTCGATTTTCCACCTCCATTGGTTCAACCGCCTCCCTCAACTTCACCTCCCAACGATCCTTTTCATCTCAAATGATCGGGTCCCAATACAGTTCTCTACCCTCCTCCAAAGGGCGTTGTTCGAAAATCTGCCTTTAATCCTCATATGTGTGTTGCTCAAAACTACAGTATTGTAAAAGAACTTTTGCAAGCACTCTATGCCATGATGACTCTCAAAGTCCTTCAAAGTTGTCCTGCTCAATGGAAGGTACTGTTAAAGGCTATTGGTGGAATTGATCCCACAGATACGAATTTGATAATATTTGACTTGAAAGGTCACATTCCAAGGCTACCTCCTTAGTTAGCATTTCAGATTCAAGTTGTTGTAGAGAACAATAATATCTGTAGAACCATTATTGATGAGGGTGCCTCGACATGCGTTATGTTTGTTACTTGTTGGAAATCCATTGGCTCTCCTCCCCTCACTGAATCACACAATACACTTAAGTCCTTCAATGGTTCTGGTTTTAAACCCTACAGTGTTCTTCCCTCATTGTCTATTATGTTGGAAGGAAAATCAGTCAATTTTGAAGTCGAGGTCTTTGATGCGCCTCTTGATTATAACCTCTCACTTGGCCATAGTTGGATTGATTCCATGTTGCAGTTGTGTCTACCCTTTTCTGTGTGTTGTGTTTCCCACACCAAGGAAAGTCGTCAATGTTGACCAACTAGCCTTTTTTAATTCTGATTCACTTACTAGAAACATACCCTTCATCTCAAAGACACCTCCTAGGTATGATAATGTCGGCGTGGGCCTTCTGAAAGATTCAACTTTTATGGAGACATTCCCAATCCCACCACCCAATATTCCACCTCCTTTTTTCGCCTCAATAAACATGATTTCCACCTTTGTTCGTGAAATCCCATGTCTCATGACCTGTATATAGTACCCGATCCCGATGATTATCTTCACTATAGCAAAAAACTTCCCTTAAGTCCAGTTGAATCCACTTATCAAGACATTCAATTGGCAACCCCTTCCACTCCCCCTCTCTATGATTAATCTGTCGATCCGTTTCACGTGATCTTTCCTACTGATGAGATGATCATGCCAGTGATGTCCATGGAATACACCCCATGGGAATATGGACATCATCTTTCCATTCTCATCCTAGAACAACACACCATAGAGAGTTACCAATGGATTTCAACTTCGTTGACCATTGTTGTCATTTCCTTTGTTCCCGAGTCAACACACGATGTGCTATATGAAGGGAACCTCAATAACATTTCACCCATCGTTCCTCTTGACATATACATTAAACCTGGAGTCATCGAAAATGTTCACATTTGAGCCTCATGTTCCGTTGATGAGGTCATCACTTATAAATCCATTTTTCAATAATTTTGTGGTGTTTTCTCTTGGAGCTACGAAGAGATTCCAGGTATTGACCCCAATATCGCTGTGAAAAAAATTAAGACCTACCCAAACACTAAAGTTGTTCAACAAAGACTTCACTCGGTCCACCCTCGTAAAGATGCTTCTATCAAACTCGAATTTGAAAAACTTCTTAAGGATGGATTTATCTATCCTATGGCTTTAACCGATTGGGTATACAATCTGGTTCTGGTAAATAAGAAACAAGGCACGATCTGTGTATGTGTAGATTATACGGATATAAATAAATCTTGTCCTAAGGACAATTATCCAACCCCCTTCGTTGACCAGATCATCGACGATTATGTTGAGAGATAAATATTCTCCTTAATGGACGGTTTCTCCGGCTATAATCAAATTAATATTTTTCCCGTGGATCAACACAAAACTGATTTCATTTGTCCTTGGGGTACATTTTCCTACTGGTAACTGCCTTTCGGTTTGAATAACGTTGGTGTGAATTTTCAGTGCACCATGTCTTATTCTTTTCACGATATCAAGAACATCGTACAACCGTATCTCGATGATCTATCGGATCATTCCATGCATCGCCAAGATCACCTGACACACCTCCAAGCCATTTTCCTTCGCTGTTGTTTCTATTGTATACGTTTGAACCCACACAAATGTGCTTTTTGTGTGGAGTCTGGCCGACTTTTGGGTTTTATTGTGTCACTACATGGAATTAGCGTAGACCCCTTGAAGGTTGAGGCTATCCTTAATTTACCTCCTCCTTCCACACTACGCCATCTTCAAAGTTTGCAAGGGAAGGCAAACCTTTTGTGTAGATTCATTCCAAATTACGTTGAGTTAACACAAGGATTTACTAAACTGTTGAAAAAAAGTTACGAGTTTGTATCGGACGATACTGGCAACAAAGTCTTCAAAGCTTTGAAACTTTCCTTAACCTGTAAACCACTGCTTTTCCCACCAGATTATAATCAAGACTATTTCCTCCACCTCGCTGCTTCAGACTCTACCATTGCCATGGTTTTAGTCCAAGAAGATGATTCTCACGATGAACATGTAATTCACTTTTTGAGTCGGAGTCTCACGACCACCGAAGCCAAATACCTACATGTGGAGAAACTGGCCTTGGCAGTTGTTCAAGCTATCCAATGTTTTCGTCAATATATCTTATTACATAAGACCACTGTTATTTCTGATTTCAACCCCATGCAACACATCCTCACTCAACAATTGTTGGGGGGAAAGTACATCAAATGGATAGTTATTCTCCAGGAGTTTGACTTAGAATTCGAATGCACTAAGTCTAAGAAATCTTTGGTTTTTGTCGAATTGATATGTTACCTTCCCTCAATTGAGACAACAAATGTGGCAGAGGATTATTTACCTGATGAATCCCTTTTTCTGATCAACTGTGATGACATTTTGTACGAAGATATTATCATTTATCTCCAGACTCAAACTTTATGGCCCAACCTTTCTAGCATGGACCGTCGTCATATACAGTATCAAGCCCGTCAATACATAATTCTTGGTGACACTCTTTATCGTCGTGGTGTTGACTCTATTTTCCGATGATGTCTCACCTACGATGAGGCTGATAAATATTTGAATGACTGCCACTCTGGAGCATGTGGTGGCCATATCTCTGGGTATGACATTGCCCAAAAGATATTACGAGAAGGATACTTCTGGCCTTCTCTGTTTAAAGACTGTATCAGTTCCATCCAAAAATTCCATGCTTGCCAAACATATAATAATAAGATAAGGTCTCATATTGCTCCTTTACACCTTGTAGTTTCTGTTGGTACCTTCAAAAAATGGGGCATTGACTTCATGAAATGTAACCATCACTCCGTCGGGGGGCATGGGTACATCATTGTAGCGGTGGATTATTTCAAAATGGGTTGAGGCGATGCCTGCATTCGATAACATAGGGAAACCTACAGCTTTGTTCATATTCAATCACATCATTACTCAGTTTGGTGTACCCCAAGCTATCGTTACTGATCATGGTACTCATTTTAGAAATTTGATGATGTTCGAGCTTACTAAAAAGTTGGCTCCTCGACATGGAAACTCAACCCCCTATTATCCACAATCCAACGGCTAGGTTGAAGCGATAAATAAAGTTCTTATTACTATGCTCCGACGGATAATAGGAATTCATAAAACAAGTTGGTACACGATGTTGTTTTCAACATTATGGGCCTACAGGACATTCGTCAAGTCTACCAATGGGTTCACACATTTCCAATTAGTTTATGGCATCAAACTTGTTTTGTCGATTGAATGTGAGATACCATCTTTGAAACTAGTCGTTGAACTTATCCCAAACACCTGTGTTGAAGAGGAACGTCTATTGTACCTGATTCAATTAGATGAAACCCGTCGTAATGCTGCCCTGGTTATTGAAACTCAAAAAAAGCGTGTCAAAGCCCAATATGACAAACATGTCAAGCCACATGTTTTCTTTGAAGCTGATCTAGTTATCCTCTACGAACAAAATCGTGATTTACTAAGGGCCAGAAAATTTGAAGCTATGTGACAAGGTCCTTATATTGTCAAACGAATGTTGGAGAAGGGAGCCTATGAGTTAGTAGATTATGATGGCATTCCTTTGAGTGAACCTAGAAATGGGATTTACTTGAATAAGTACTATGCTTAAGTCATTTTTGCATGAGTGCTTGTATTTTTACTGTATCATATTCTTGTCTTCTACTTTTGTGCACTTTTTCATTGTTTGGTTTCGACCCCCAATTGCTTACCTTGCGTTGTGCTTGGTTTCTAGATGTCAGTGTCTTCGCTACCCTAGATTGGCTTCGCCGATGCAACTAGTCATAGTACTCAGAACTTAGCATCTACTGCTTGGGAAATCTACGCACCTATGAATTAATTAATCATTCTACATAGTGTTTTCCTCAGTCATGCAACTAACAATATCACGAAAAACAGTGCAGTCATCGAATTGTTGACCGACGCTATTTCACTTGGAATCCATTATCTTTTTGTATGACTGTATTCGTAGTTAGTGGTACTACAATTGAGTAATGTCTATTCTATCCGAAGTTCTACTTTTTTAAGGGTATATTTATGAATCTGCCTCTTGGAACGTCATTTTGATTACATTGAATATCAACACATTCCTATATGTCTAAATACATTAAGTGATGCATTAACTAATTATGTGTTAGATATAAATTTGAGACACTTATAAATCCAATCAAATTTTGTATATAAAGCAAGTAAGCCAGTAGGATCCTGATGTATATATAATGATTAAAGTTTTACAAAAAAATTTTTTGTCCGAAGACCAAAATATCAAAAATGTGAAGCACATAGCTTCATATACAAAAATAGCGTCAAGGATGTTGTTCATGATAACACACGACTAACTGTGCTACTCTAGGGAGTAGTTGACTGATAGAACAAGATACACCCACTGTATGGCGTTGGTAATGTCTTGGGATCTCATTAATAGAGATATCTGGGACATCCACTGTCAACCCCTCCAAGTTTTGCTCGATAGCCTCGTAGTCAGCACTGGCCAATCCTGTGACCTCAACTCTCTCCCCTCACCTATGGATGGGTGATGTACCTAGAGGACGGTGAGGTCCCACATCTGTATTGTCAAGGATTTTTTGATTATTCATCGGATTAAGAACATAAAAACATTTCATATTTCAAAAAATCTACAAAAACATTATAAAAACAAAATGTGTTTCTTACCTATGTTCCCCCATTGAGAAACTTCTGGAAGAACCAAGTCAAGGTCAACTCTGAAGTCCAAGACGATGTATGTATAATCATATACCACAAGTAGATAGGGCCTCAACCAATAGAAGAACACATCATTATATTTGACAATAGGACCAATCACGTGCCGATCCATGAGGTCACACCATCTCTTCATTCTGGGATCTTGTGGGGCCGATATGCCCCACTCTACCTGTGATCCGGATTATTTTCGGCATGAAATGAGATCAAAGATATAATAAAGAAATGCACAGAGATATCACAGATATTCAATAATATAACAAAAATATATCAAAGACACAACCATAAACATAGATATAAGTAATACACAATTTCTATTAATGAAATAAATGTACAGAGACTGTAAAATACAGAGTGAAAGACTCGATAGAATGGTGGCAACTTATCTCTAAGAAGAGATGTGACAGCTACTCGCATTCACAAGAATATGATTACAATGAGGCTTTGAAGGCCTTTTTACAATAAACAAGAATGCCAAAATTACTAGACATCCAAAAACCTAACCCTAGGAGATGAAGCGCCAAAATTCATGTGGGCCCCGTTTGGGTAAGTTAGTACATCAACTTCCCGGGCTTGTAACGTTTGCATATGATCTCCATTTTAGGCGTATGATAGCTCGTTGAAAATGTATCGAAGAGGAGATTCATTTTGGGGGCTCAATCATTCCTTCAGTTATAATTCAGAACCTCAATCTCAAAAAAGCTTCATTTGGGCCCTCAAAATGGCCCCGGAAGTTAAAAACTACTAAAAATAGTAAATTGCTAAATTTGCTAGAAAATTGTTTTGAGCTAGTCGGAAAAGGTGGGTGGCCACCGATATCCACCTGGATCATCTTGCAGGCACAAGTGTGGAACCCTCTCTAGGAAAAAAGACACCAAAATTGACTCGTATCTGAATTGTTTCAGTTCACCTTTCCTACACTTGGTCAATTGTTTCTTCATGCTCCTGAGGAGCCCGTCACACTAGTTAAAGACATGGGGCTCCATGCACTCCACTTCATATTGGAACTAGCTCTGAAGAGCCATATAAGGAGATTCACTCTCTTCCATATGTGATATGGTGAAAAGGATGGTCCGTAAGGGTAATTCCTGAACATCCCTAATAGCGACCTTGTCGCTACGTCTCCCAGCCTCTGGTACATAGTATTGCCAAATGTACTCAGTCATCGAAAAACCACCACCCCTTCTACTTTTCAATATCACACGAGACCCACAACGAGACAACCCCATCAAAAAATAGATATCCTCGATATCTATACTGATTATGTGGGCCTCCACATGGCATACCTGCTGATCCACATCCCACATGTGGAATAAATATTCAAGCAACCTCAATTGGGCTGTCATGCCATGAATCTTGAAGAAATTCAACAACCCACACTGTTGGAGGGAATTAACTATTCTCAAGTCATTCCTGACAAAGTAATCATTGTCTTCATGTTATCTCTCCCTCCAAGCAAACATTATGACCGTCAAAAACCTACATTGGAGCCACAAGGAGAAGTTAGCATCTTTATTTTACCTCCCTGGACATTTTTATTGGCCAAAAATCCATAAGAATTTTTTGAGTTGTGCACGACATAGGTGAACGCATCCACACAGTGCAAAATCATTATAGGAAAGCCATAGGGCCACTTGTGGATACCTTAGATCACCACAGGGCACGATATAAGGCACCTGCGGCGACCTCCGCACACAAATACCCTCATGAATTCAACCCAAAAAACATACTTTTAATCAACAAAATAAAAAATTAATCCATGGAAAATGAAGAGGATGAGAAGATTACCTATTTAGCGGAGACCGATTGCCAAATGATTGATCATGCCTCTCGCAATCCGCAGTGAAATTTTGAGGTGAAATGGGGGTTTTGGGGCAAGTTTTGGGTGAAATGACAATGGAATGGTAAAATAAAGTTTTTACCCATATTTATTAAATTTTTCACTTTTCCATTCATATTTTATATTATTTTATCTGTTTCACCTAAAGCCTAAAGTCCTAACGACATTGAAAGTATTTGATTTTTCGTAGGTTAAGATATAGGAGTGTGAATGATGGAGCACTGATACACTTTTTGGTTTGTTTTTACATTTGTCGCATGTACAACTCCTTTTAGGGTTTTTCAGAAAAAATATCGAGATTAGGTTTTGTTCCTTCTCATGCTCGTAAATCAATGAGAACAAATCTCAGTATATATTTTTCATCTTTTTCGTACTTGTAAAGGTAACATGAAAAACGACACCCATGGAGTGTCTTTTAAGCTCTTTTCATGCTCCGTAAAAGCAAAAGATTGTCAAGCGACCTTGTTCTTTTCATGCTCGTAAAAGTATTTGAAGAAAATGTTTGATGGGCGATAGTTTATCACTTTTTCAGTCTCATCAAACTAATTTATGAAAAAAGAACTGAGAGGGTTCTCTTTAAGTGTTCTTCAGACTCTCTAAACATGAAAAACCCCCGAGTTTTTTCTCTTTGGAATCGTTAAACAAACATCGAAATACCTATATGGAACTGAATCGCTCCTTCTTAAGGTTCATTAAACATACTCTGAGGGACTCATATAAAGGATGAGATTACATCAACAAGCATATGTTATCCACCTCAAGCTTGCTTAAAAATAAAGAGGCACTTGCCAGAAATGGTGGGGGGGAATTTGGGAAAGAAATGTGTCTCTGTATTTGTGCTAGTGGCAGTAATAGTCTCTCTTGAGCATGACACCCCCTTCATCATTGTATCCAGGTTGGGAAATCCATTTGTCTCTCGTTTGGCCTTCTGCAAGTTCATTTATTAGGTCATCCTTGAGTCAATGCTTCCAAGACCATTGTCGTGTCATTCATATGTTCAAGAGAATTCCAACCCTAAACAAGACCTCTATCGAGTCAACCATCTACAATTATAAATTCTTACCATGTTGACCTTCCCCGTGTCAGTTTCAAATCACTTTTGTACTTTGATGTACCTCAAATATGTTATTTCATTTCATTGATGAGAGATACATCAAGGCCCTCCTGTGAAGAGTCTGTTCTTCTTTACTTCAGCCCATTATCTAGGAACAAGACTTAGAAATCATTTATTACCTTAGAGCCTGCAGGACTCAATGGGAGGTTTCTTCGCTTTCGATAGTGGATTCACATCATTGACCTCTGATCGAAACATTCCATCGAGTGTTCAACTTCATCTCATTTATTTACATTCATTGGATTGTACTAAGGTACCTTGGGAGTCATTGACATCAATGGTGATTTCCCTTGTGCTTGTTAACCATTTTCATCAATGGTCGGTAATCAAGTGGTTTCTACCATGTTCAGCTTCTTCACCTGTAATATCATGGCTAGATTTGTACTTATGGATGAAAGGATTGAAGACCCTGGATCTCCTAATTTTGGTCCAGTTTGCGATGGAGTATTTATGATTTGTATTGACACATATATCCACTTTGTATGTCTCGTAGCTATGTCCTAATTTGAATTTTCTAGAGCATAGACCATAGTGTATTCCTAGTGGCAATGCAGAATCTTGATGACATAGATCCACAGTGTATGATTGGTGACCATGAATGACGTTTATGATTTAAATCACTTGTAGTCTGAGCATGGGAATTCCTACCTCAAAAATGGTATGATATTATGAATATTCTTGATTGTTTGCAGGTTCCCGATTGGTGCGCTCCTTGTCTCCAACTAGACACATTCTAAAAATTATTTTGGCTGTCACAAGTTTCAGCCTCATAATTTGGGGGGAATTTTGTTACACATTATTTTGGTCACTCCAGTGATCCTTTTACACCATGTGTTCATGATCCCAAAAGAACATTTCTTCATGAGGAAAGTGATTGGTTTTATCTTCTAAAACCCTATTAAAGAAGATAGTTGCAGGTTGCACTACATGTAGGATGCGATGATGCTTGATCGCCACATTCTATGCTTAACCGTTTTGCGATGTTTCCATAGGTTGTCCTATAACCAGGGTGTGGATATGCTGAAAGAATAAGAAAAGGTCGATGTTCATGAAATTTCTAGAAGGGGATATTCTAGAATATGAGGTGGCATCTGTATGGTTGGGATCGTACTCGCTTCTTTGATTTGGTGGGATCATCCTAATATCTTTAACCATCTCTCTTTCTCGTATATAATGATGGATTTCTCATGGAAAAGGTTAAGAAAGAAATTAAGGTTAATAAAGGAATAGGCTCAGAATTGTGTGAGGAATTTTACTTCAGTTGATGTTTGAGGTCTTCATTTCAGTCCATATTTCCCACCATTATCGGACACCTCGGAGATAACAGAGCAGTTGAAACCAATAGAGCTCAACCCTGACTGCATGCAACAGGAATCCAATGATCATATTTTGGACACATATATCAAGGGAACCCAACAAAAAAGGATCCATATTTATCGAGTTGTCAAATAAGGGAAGCTCCTACACCAAGGCAAGTGGCTCACCCGGGGCCAAATTAAAAAAAAAAATTGTTATCTGATGGGGAAAATGAATGCAATGGAGACCATTGCTTCCTAAGGGGGGAGGATTGAATCAAATGGATTTTGGTGGCCTCCCACCTATTCCAACTGGTTCATTTTGGCATTTTTCCAATTTGGTAGTTTGTTTTCCTGGTTTTCGGGTCCCTAACTTGCAAGGCCATTTTGAGGCCCTAAACAACATTTTTAGGGCTTGTCACAGTCAGAAATGACCTTTGATAGATAGAAAATAAATGTGTATTCCTATCATATACCTTTCCAATGGGCTATCGTGCACCTAAAACAAAGATCATATGAAAAGGTTACTACCCCGAGAAGTTGATGTACGAACTTACCCAAACATGGCCCAGATGACTTTTGGTGTTTCATCTCCTAGGGTTAGGTTTTTGGGTGTCTAGGCTTTTTGACATTCTTGTTTATTGTAAAAAGGCCTTCAAAGGCTCATTGTAATGATCTTCTTGAGAATGAGCGTAGCCGTCACATCTATTCTCAGAGATAAGCCACCACCATTCCAACAAGCTTGTTTTCCGTTGCATTTTACATTTTCAGCTTATTTCCTTATTGAATAGAAAACCAGTTTTATTGTATCTCTATTATTTTGTGTTAAGAATTTTTTAATAATCTGTATTCATTTCGTTCTTCTCATAAAATCCAGATCAAAATTAGGTGTCAATGATTTCACTTCATCTTCTTATTACCCTCAGGGAAATGGATAAGCAGAGTCTACTAATAAAAACATGATTAGGATTATACAGAGAATCATAGAAGAAAAACATCATCAATGTCACACACTTCTAACTTATTCTCTTTGGGAAGAATGTACTACCACCAAAGAAAGTACATGATTTACTTTCTTTCATCTTGTATATGGACAAGAGGCTATTCTTCCTATTGAACTAGAGCTTTCTTCCTTGTGATTTATGTTACAGAGTGAAGTATTAAATTCTTCTAATGTTTCCCAAAGGATAAATACATTGCTAGCCATGGAAGAACAAAGGAATCTTTCCTTGGAAAATTTGAAAAGGAGGAAGCAAACAGTGAAGAAGTATTTTAACAAACGCGCAAAGGTTGTTGAATTTAAGATTGATGAAAAAGTATTACTATGGGATTCATCCCATGTTGAGAGAGGGAAACATTCTGAATTCCAAAATTTATGGCTATGTCCATTTAAAATCACTTTTATCCTCTGCACAAATTCATATCTTATTAAAGACATGGATAGTGTTTTTTTTCTTACTGTACAAATGGTTCCCACTTAAAACATTATGTGGAACTAGCCTGATCACCGAATCAATTTTTTGTAAATATGATTGTTGTATATATTTGATCCAAGTGGATATTGGTGGCCACCCACCTATTCCAACTGGCTCCTTTTGTCAGTTCTTAGTTCAACAAATTCTTTTGTACTTATTTGTAATTGTGGGTTCTACACTTTTTGGGATTTTTGAATCCCTACACATATTCCACGTGGATACTAGTGGCCTCTCACCTAGTTCAACTGGCTTGTTTTGTATGTGTTCATGTCAGCACATAGTTTTGTACTTCCAGGGTTGTTTTGGAACCCTAAACAATGTTTTTTTGGCTTTCCATATGCAAATTTTAGATGGAGTCAAATTTTGGTGTTGTAATGTGTAGTTCTCTAAAATAAATTTCCAATGAGCTATCACACACCTAAAACAAAGTTCATGTGAAAAAGTTACGACCATGGGAAGTTGAGGTACCAACTTACCCTTAGGGGCCCACATGACTTTTGGTGTTTCACCTCCTAGGGTTAGGTTTTTGGATGTCTAGGGTTTTGGAATTCATGAGTAATATCAAAAAGGCCTCTAGAGCCTAATTGTAATCATTCTACTCAAAAGGATGTGTGTAGCATCCACATCGCTTCTCAGAGATAACTACCACCATTTGAGCAAGTGTTTCAGTTCTGCAATGTTACAATTTCATTCTATTTCATTAATTCAATAGAAGTAATTGTTCACTGAATATTTGTGTTGTTATTCATATACCTGTGTTTATTGTATTCAGTCTGTTAATCAGTTTGTTCCACTCCTAAATCTGGATCAGAGGTATCAGAGTGGTCTGCTCTTCATTTATCTTTCTTCATGCATGTCCCTGACAAGATATGGGTACAAGAAGTTGGGACTCGAACCAATTGATTCGTTGCAATATTGGTCACATCGAGCCCGACAAAAACCCATGGGAGACGAAAATAAATATGATGGAGCAAGAGATCCTTTTAAAATGTTTCTCGGGGAATCCCATGAAATGATGGAAAATGTTGTGCAGATCTTTTAGTGGCTTCCCATGGGAGAAGCATCTTCATCAAGCAGCCATGCAACCCCCTTCAAGGTACAGGTAAATTTTGATATTCCATTATTTGAAGGACTGATAGATGCAAGTGTTGTAGATAAATGGTTGAATCTAATCAAAGGGTATTTTTCAGTCCATACTTTTTCCGATAGAGAAAAGATTAAATTTTCACTCCTTAAGGTCATCCCCTATGTTAAGGACTGGTGGGACACTTTCTCCGAGAAAAGGGCCATCAAGGAATCTTCAATATTTTTGGTTTCTCCTACATTGGATTCCTTTTGGGATGCCATTAAAGAATAGTACTACCCTATTGGTAGCTATGAGGACCGGTACACCATATGGACCACCCTGCATCAAGAAAGGGACTAGACAGTACCACATTCCACTAATAATTTCCATACCATACGCACCAAGTTGGGTATCGAATATTCTAACCGACATCTGGTGCTCAAATACCATGGTTGTTTTCATAGATACATTCAAACAGAAATAGAGTTTTTGGACATCACCTCATTGGGTACGACCTATATATATGTTGTCAAGATTAAGCATAAATTCAAGAAGAAGAGGCGATATTTTGGATCTGCAAACTCCTCACAACTAAAGCAGGAAAAATGTGACCCGAACCCACATACCAAGGGACAAAGAAAATATGGCCACTCTTAGGACAACCAGTCCAAGTCGCAACATAAAAAGGGCAATGAGAAGATGAAGAAAGAAATGGGAAAACGATGTGAATACCATAAAATCCCTTGGCACAACACTGAATAATTTCACTCCAAGAAGTCACTCGTGGCCAAGCTGGAGGATTTTGAGTCAGAGGCCAATTATGATTCCATATAAAATCCAAAAGGATGGAAGTGGATTATCAATGTTGAACACAGTACCACTACCACTACCACCAAAGTCCAACCAAGCAAACCAAAAGAACTATAAGAAGGGGAACGCCTCTTTCACTCACATATGTGGGTAAAGGGGGATCTGCTTAATTTCATTGTCGATAGCAGTAGTCAAAAGAGCCTGATCTCAAAAGAGGTCATTAAGTGACCGGACCTACCGATGACACTAGACCCACATGCCTAGACCATCGGTTAGCTTATCCAAGGAAGATATCTCTGTGTCAGCCAACAATGTCGTCTGCCCTACGACATAAAGCCCTTCAAAGATGAGGTATTGTGTGATATTTCTACCATTGAATGTTTTAGTGTTCTTTTAGGAAAACCATATTTTTGGAAGCGTCGTGATGTGTATGAGTCTATACCCCTCAGTTTTATTATTACTTTGGGTAGACAACTGTACAGGATACCAGAGGCAACGCTGCCTACCATTATTTATTTAATCTTTCCTAAGCAATGCAGTAAGGTCAAATCATAGATCGGGAAGTTTGTCTTCTTTGTGATCCATGCTCACAGTAAGAATAAGGTCTCTACCACATCTGTGGCCTCTAAAAAGAGCCTCTATTTGATACAGAAGAAAGTGGATGGGATCATGGAAGAGTACAGAGACATGTTCTCCTCAACCATCGGGGTATCGATGCACTGCCAAGTCAAGCATCCAATTGATCTAACCCCTGGTGCACCTCTTCCTAATGGACCAATTTATCATTTCTCAATGATGGAAAGTGATGAAATCAAGCATGAGATACAAGATCTTCTTCAAAATGGGCACATCAGACTCAACTCCTCTACTTGAGGTAGCCCGATTGTACTGGTGTAGAAGAAGGATGAGACTTGACAACTCTGCATTCATTACAGAGCATTAAAAAAAATCACAATAAAAAATTAGTACCGAGTTCCTAGGATTGATGACCTTATTGACCAACTCAAAGGGGAAAATTTATTCATCAATATTGTCCTAAAGTTTGGCTACCGCTAGGTTCCCATCGATCCAACTGATGTCTGGAAGACAACTTTCAAATATAGATAAGGTCTATTATAATGGTTTTTCATGCCCTTTTTCCTAACAAATTCACCAACCACTTTCATGCAGTTGATGGATGATGTATTGAGACCCTTCACCAACTCTTTTTTGGTGGTATATTTGGATGACATCCTTATCTTCAATAGAACTTGGGAGGAGCACATGTAGCATATTCAACAGGTTTTAAGCACCCTCCAGCAGCACAAGCTATATGCCAACTTGGAAAAATGTTCCTTTAGCATGAACATGTTCCAATATTTGGGCTACATTTTTGATGAGCATGGAGTACATGTCGATCCCACTAAGATCCAATTCATTCATGACTGGCCAACCTCAACCACAATAACCGAGATTTGGAGCTTCTTGGGACTAGCCAATTTGTACAGAGGGTTCATTTCAGGATTCTCCCATATTGCATGGGCTCTCAGACATGTGACCAAGGAAAGTGGTAGGGAAATGTTCATGTGGGCGGAGGAAAATTCGATGATCTGAAGCATCGATTGTGCTAAGATCCAGTACTCTCATTTCCTGATCTACAACAACTATTTGAGATTGAGACTGATTCATTTGACTATGTTGTAGGTGCAGTTCTCACTCAACATGATCATCTAGTGGAATACCATAGTGAGACACTCTCAGATACTATCCACAAATACCCCACCTATGACAAGGAAATGTATTCCATTGTATAAGCTTGTCGTCAATGGAAACATTACATTCTAGGAAAGGAGATGATCATCCACACTAATCACAAGCCTCTATAGTTCATACAGACACATGGGAACTTGCAGAACGACCACCATCAAAAGTGGTCCACCTACCTACAACAGTTCCATCTGTTGAAAAGTCAACAAGAAATGTGTGTCTAATTTATTTTTCCCTTAAATAAATTGGACAATAAATATTAATCTATTATCTCATTTATAACTGAGTGATTTGGAGTTGTAAGAGAATTATAAGTGTAGTTATGTGAGTTGTAAAGTAGTTTAACTTAGTTAAGTGATTTAAGCTCAGTTGTACTAGTTGTAACTAAACTTGCACTAGTGAGAGTTCAGTGAATTAATTATTAATTAATTCAAAATCAGTGATCTCACATGAAACTGAAGATTTACCACTGTTAACTACATGCATGTCAGATCTAGTGGAGACCTAGTTGAGATAACATGTCAAAGGGACAGTTTGGCTAGCAGTTGTGATTTGATTGAAGTGCACTCATGCAATCACACACACAGTGGATATGCCCATGAGCATGTGTAGTCTAGTGTATATAATTCATTCATCCATTGCATGGATTGAGCAGACAAGGCTGACTATCTCGATGCAAAGAATTGGCACATGTATTTGTTGATTTTTTTATGACAGTGTGAGACGATTGTATTGTACTAAGAGCTCTTGGATTAGACTTTTGTATGAGATTGTTTCATGATCCATGATATACATAATATATGATAGTGGGGATTTTAGCTTTATGCTTTCCCAATAAAACATATGTGTTATGTTTGATTGATTCTTATTCTTGATATTTCATTGTCTATCGTGGTTTAAATTCTGCAAGAATATTAGTAGAAGCAGTTTTGTATTTAAAAAGAGAAAAATAATTGTTAGATCAGGAAAATCTGGGAAATACTTAATTGGTATTAAAATTTCTACATGGTATCAGAGAAACTAAAGTGAGGTGCATAAATTTCAAGATTTCTGTAGGTCCCTCCTCTAGAAGGGTGCGACAATGTACTATTGACTGGTCTGTGCATAAAAGTTACTGAAAATTTCTGCGGGCCAGTGTGCATTACACTGCGAAAATCCCTAGACATTTCCACACCCTAGACACTCATATGGTGCATACGTTCCACGGGCCACTGTGCATTACAGTGTGGAAACCCTGAACATTTTCGTGCCCTAGACACTCGTAGGGTGCATACTTTCCGTAGGCCACTTTGCATCATAGTGCGGAAATCACTAGAGATTTCCGCAAGCCACTGTGTATTACAGTGTGGAAATCCTGCATTCAAATAACTTGAGAGGTGTCGAAATGCTTGTAAGGTCTGCAAGATGGATTAGAAGTGGTCACAGGGGTTCAGCGTGAGACTGGAAAGAGAAAGAGGGATTGCAGAAGATGAGTTTATGATTGGATAGAATTCAAATTTGCAGAAAGAATTTTCTTGGTGATACAGTTGATTCAAGATCAAAATGTCTTTCAATGGCTTGAGGTTGGAGTATGCACTCGAGGGAATCTTGAACTACATTTCTTGGAAGGACAAGATGGAGGTAGTACTCAAAGACAATGGCTTGAAGGATTTCATTGAAAGAGAATTTCCTAAGCCTGTTGCTACGGACACTGCAAATATTGATGTATGGCAAAAGAAAGTGGCAAAGGCAAGGAGGATTCTGTTAGAGGGATTACGAGACCACATTGTCTCAAGTCTCCATGGGAAAGAAACACCACATGCAATGTGGATGGTTTCGATGGATCTGTTCCAAAACAACAACGACCATAGGAAATTGGCGCTCAAAGATAAACTCAGGAAGATCAAGATGGAAAAGGGTGACTCCATTCCAAAATATCTCACAAATTTTGTCCAATGCTGGGATGAGTTGGGGAGTGTAGGAATAATAGTCACTGATGATGATTTGGTGAGCTTGGCACACCTAGGACTTCCCAAGAGTTGGCACAACTATCAAGACTCTATCAATGGAAGGGAACAATTTCCAGATTGGGAACGACTATGGTCAGATCTAGTGCAGGAGGAGTTCAGGTGGAACACCAGAGATGGATATTCATCAAAGCGTGATGATGAAGATGATTGTGCTTTGGCTGCTAAGGCAAGGAGAGGAAAAGGGAAGAAATTCCATTCAAAATCTAAGCCTAAAGTCAAGAAGCTGGATTTTTCCAAAGTGAAGTGTTTTCACTGTCACAAACATGGGAATATCACTACTAACTGTTCGCAGAAGAGGAAGAACAAGAAGGTTGTTGGAGATGCAACTGGTGAAGCCCTTGCCTCGCAATTTGAGCTTGAATTCGCTTTGATTGCATGCATGGGATCAAGTGCTTTGAGATCGGTGTGGTATTTGGATAGTGGTGCTTCCTTCCACATGATAGGAGATAGAGAGTCTTTCAGTGACTTGGAGGAGAAAGATCTCAGAATGCATATTGAGATGGGCGAAGATGGACGATATAGTGTGACTGGCATTGGTACCATTACCTTTCAAAGGGAGTCACGTAAACCATTTCAATTGAAAAATGTTATGCATGTTCCAGATCTGAAGAAAAACCTGGTCTCAGTTGCAATGGTGTAGGACATAGTCTATGACATTGTTTTCAGTGATGGAAAATATTTCCTGTGACATAAATCAAGGGGTCAAGTCAAGAAGATAGGGATTTGAGTTAAGAATATCTACATGTTGGAGGTAGATGGCTGCGCTTCCATGATGGGCAAGGTAGAAAAAGTGGTGAGCCAGGATGAGGGTGAATTATGGCATAGGTGATTGGGCCATCTTCATCGTGGATCCTTTAAGATCATGCAACAAATATCTACTGGACTTCCAATGGGAACACTTTCTCAGTTAGATCAGTGCAAGGGTTGCACCACGGGGAAGTATGTAAAGTCTACCTTTCATGAAAAGGAGAACCATGCTTCTGTGATCCTAGAGAGAATTCACATAGACGTGTGTGGACCATTCTCGGTTGCTTCAACAGCAAAACATAGGTATTATGTTATTTTTGTTGATGACTTTTCTCGTAAATGTTGGATCTTCTTCATGTAGAAGAAGGATCAAACATTCTCAAAGTTTTGTGAGTTTAAAGCATTGGTGGATAAAGAGTCAAGGAAGCAAGTGAAGGCTCTAAGGAGCGATAATGGCGGAGAATAGATCTCTAATGAATTCAAAGACTTCTACAGCAAAGAAGGAATTCAAAGAGAACTCATAGCACCTCATAACCCACAACAAAATGGGGTCGTGGAGAGGAACAACAGAACTATCGTGGGTGCAACACGAGCGATGTTGCAAGATCAGGGCCTACTAATGCATTTGTGGGTAGAAGCATGCAATACTGTCGTTTGTGTGCAAAACTGTTGTCCTCATAGAGTACTTGGCATGAGTACACCTGAAGACGCTTTCACTGGTAAGAAACCTGATGTTTCTCATTTTAAGATTTTTGGCTCATCTATTTATGTGCATGTGACCAAGGATGCCAAGAAGAAGATGGAACCAACTACTGAAGTTGGGATATTTGTGGGGTACACAGAAAAAATCCATAATTATCATGTGTATTTTCCTAACAGTAAGATGATTGTTATGCGACAGGATATAAATTTCGATGAGGGAAAGTTATGCAGTTGTTGCTTGAGAGGGAGCTAGACTTGCATGTAGAAGAGGAACTGTTGGTTCCCAAATATGAGTCTCAAGATGTGGATCAACCACATGAGGAGATTAATGGAGTGGAGGAAGCCACTCAATAAAATTCATCCATCAGAAATGGCAGAAAGTGAACCACAGAAGCTGATAGATTGAGACTAGATGTTGCACAGAATGTAGGAGTACCTACTTCATAGCGTAGATAGAGACAGTCTCCTGATCAATTTATTGGATACATGGCTCTCATGAGCAAATGTATTGTGACTAAACAATCTTCTTTTTAGGAAGTAGTGCAAGATCCCACTTTGGTTGATGCTATGGTGGAGGAGTATGACTCCATTGTCAAAAATAGTGCATGGGAAATTGTCCCAAGACCGATTGACAAATCAGTGGTAGGTTCGAGATGGATTTACAAGGTAAAGCAAGCTTCTGATGGGAGTGTTGAGAAATACAAGGCTAGGTTTGTTCCTCCCCTCTTCTCATAGATCGAGAGGATATATTATGATGAGACCTTTGCACCTATCGCAAGGTACTCTTCCATAAGATCCATCTTTTCACTCTCAACGCAGATGGGCTAGCGCATTCATCAGATGGATGTAAACACTGCATTCCTCAACGGGATCATTAAGGAAGAAGTGTACATTGAGAATCTAGAAGGTTTTGAGACATTTGACAGATATTTTCATGTGTGCAGACTCAAGAGATCACTGTATGGGCTAAAGCAAGCATCTCATGCTTGGTACGCTCGGATATATAGCTATTTCACTGGACTGGGCTTCACCAAAAGTGAAGCGGATGCAAACCTATACCAAATTGTGGTGGAGGGTAAGCTTTTAATCATTTTTCTTTATGTTGATGATTTAATACTGACTGTTGACGAGCATCTGATACTCTCATGCAAGGAGGACCTTGCAAAGGAGTTCGAGATGAAGGATTTGGGCCTTCTTCACTATTTCCTTGGATTGTAAATATGGCAGCAAGATGGTGAACTTTTTTTGTCTCAAGGCAAGTATGTAAGGGAGATACTGAGTAAGTTTCACATGGAGGGATGCTAACCCATGGATACTCCTATTCCAGGAAAATGGAGGAAAGATGATGCTACTTCTGGAGAGGTAGTGGGTGCTACTGCCTATCGATAGCTAGTGGGTTCGCTAATGTATCTAGTGAACATGAGACCAGAAATTTGCTATGTGGTTAACTAGCTGAGTTAAGCAATGGCTAAGCCTACCAAGCTCTTTTGGAAGGCGGGTAAGCATGTCCTGAGATATCTGAGGGGCACATATGAGTATGGATTATGGTACAGACAGACGAATGAGGTGAATTTGCATGGCTTTACATATGCATATTGGGCAGGCAGCCCAACAGACAGAAAGAATACATCCGGGGCAATCTTTAGTATCGAATCTACAGTTATTTCTTGGTATAGTAGGAAACAGAGATCTGTGGCACTCAGTTCAGCAGAAGTGGAATACATGGTAGCAATTCAAGCTGCATGTGAGGCTATCTTGATGAGAAAGATCTTGGTTGGTTTGTTTGGTTCTCATTTAGATCCGACAGTGATTTATTATGATAATCAGAGTTGCATTAAAATCATGATTAATCCTATGTTTCATTACAGATCTAAGCATATAGATATCCAATATCATCATGTTAAGAACCCAATACTGAATACAGAAACACCACAACAGATATAGAAGAACAATATAGAAAAACACAACTTTATTATATCAAACCCTTGAGGTAGGGCAACACCATACAATGGATCCTATTATGGAAGAGATCATCTCCTGTTCACTTGCCTCTTCGAGGGGGCAACCTCCTAATTGTTGGAAATATGGCTACAACAGAGATGACGCAGATGATCAAGGTTGTCATTGATGGCAATCGATTGTGGATGCTGAAACACAAATGTTGAATCTCAGATGTTGAAACGTAGATGCTGAAACACAAATGCTGAATCACAGATGTTGAAACGTAGATGCTGAAACACAAATNNATGTTGAAACGTAGATGCTGAAACACAAATGCTGAATCACAGATGTTGAAACGTAGATGCTGAAACACAAATACTGAATCACAGATGCTGAAACGTAGATGCTAAAACGCATGCTGGAACACGACTGCTAGAACACGGATGCTGGAACACGACTGCTGGAACACAAATGCTGGAACACGACTGCTGGAACACAAATGCTGGAACACGACTGCTAGAACACAAATGCTGGAACACGACTGCTGGAACACAAATGCTGGAACACGACTGCTGGAACACGAATGCTGGAACACGGATGCTGGAACACGACTGCCGGAACACGACTACTGGAACACGACTGCTGGAACACAGATGCTGGAACACAACTGCTGGAACACGACTGCTGGAACACAGCGTTGCATGAGGTAGCATGTGTAGAGGAGGCAGAGTAAAGAGCCAGTTCAGAAAATCAGGGAGAACGTTGGCATGGGATAAGCAGAAGAACGAATAAAAGAAAAAGAAAACTGCAGTTGGAGTTAAGAAAAGCAGAAAGACTTTTAGTCTAAAATCAGACTGGCAGTTAAGACAGGAGGAACACAGCGTTGCATGATGTGGCATGCGTAGAGGAGGCATGCAAAGAGTCAGTTCAGAAAATCAAGGAGAATGATAGCATGCAAAAGCAGAAGAAAGAATGAAAGAAAGGGAAACTGT
>ML777589.1:424174-456704 GCA_009831015.1 Picea engelmannii | reverse complement strand
TTGAGATAATAGGTGAAAGGGATAGTTTGGCTATCAGTTTTGATTTGAGTGAAGCACACTAATGCAATCACACACATAGTGGATATGCCCATGAGAATGTGCAGTCTAGTGTAGAGGATTCATTCATCCATTGCAGGGATTGAGCAGACGAGGCAGACTGTCTGGACACAGAGAATTGGCACATGTATTTGCTGATTTTTGTATGACAATGTGAGACGATTGTATTATACTGAGAGCTCTTGGATTAAAATTTTGTATGAGATTGTTTCATGATCCATGATATATATAATATATGATAGTGGGGTTTCTAGCTTTATGATTTCCTAATAAAACATCTGTGTTATGTTTGATTGATTCTTGTTCTTGATATTGCATTGTCTATCATGGTTTAAATTCCACAAGAATATTAGTAGAAGTGATTTGGTATTTAACAAGCGAAAAATAATTGTTAGATCAGGAGAATCCGGGCAATACTTAATTGGTATTGAAATTTCTACACCATCTCAACATCAAGTATAAGATGTGGAGCACAAATCATGTCATCGATTGCATCAGTCGAACTCCCCTGGATGCACTCACCACTGTACTCCATTTATGTGTACATGAGGCATCTGAGTGGCCCCAACTTTATCAACAAGATCTGGACTTCGCTGCCACCTATCATCTTTTAGGTATAGGCGTGACTGTCACCGATTTTCACATTCAGAATGGTATTTTATGCCATCTGGGCCATTTCTATGTTCCTTCAAGTGAGCATGCAAATATGATTTTGGAAGCCCACTATATTTAGGTGGAAGGACATTTTGTTGTGGGGAAAATTGTGGCCATTCTCCAGAAACATTTTTATTGGCCCAAACTTTGATAGGACGTCAGCAAGTATATCTGATCTTTCACTATCTATGCCATTTCCAAGCTAGACATCAAGAATCAAGTATTATAGACCCCTCTTCCAACCCCCAAGAATAATTGGGAATCCATCTTGATGGATTACATGTCTGGCCTCCCATCCACCAAGCACAACAATGATTGTGTATTTCTAATCGTTGATCGATTTTTGAAGTCGACCAGCCTCACAGCATGCAAGAAGAACATCACAGTGGAAAATACTTCAAATCTCTTCATTGAACGAGTGTGGGTCCATTTTGGGATACCACAGACAATCATCTTCAACCTAGACAACAGGTTCCTCAACACATTTTGGTCGAGTCTCTGGTCATTGGGACACCAAGCTCACTAAATCCACTTCTTTCCACCCACAAATAGACAACCAAACAAAGGTCATCAATCAGATTATTGTGCACATCCTGCACATGTAAAACTCTAATAATCCATGTACATGGGGTGCGAGTCTCCCATATGTTCAACACAATTACAATAGGGCTCTCCATAGCTCCACTAGACATAGCCCATTTAAGGTGAGATTGGGATTCCAACCCTTGGGTCCCATTGATGTTTCAATACCTCTGGCAACCACATAGATAGAATATTCCCATGTTCAGTCTAAGACTGACAAAGCCACCATATTTATTGAGCAGATTCAACACATTCACCAACAGGTCCATAATATTTTCCAGAAATCTAATGCTAAGTACAAGCATTGTCATGATCAAGACAGGGTATCGCACTAGTTTCAGGTTGGAGACAAGGTTTGGTTACACTTATATAAGGATCATCCTATAGGGTCCCATCAAAGATTCACACACTTCGCTATGCGCCTTACACCATCACTGAGGTTGTGGGTAGCAATTATTTTGAGCTCAACACTCCACCATTCCTTGTCTTGCACCTAGTGTTCAATGTGGACCTCCTTCAACCATATTTTACACCATTATTGGACACCTCAAACATTGCAGAATAGCTGACCCCAATGGAGCTCAACCCTGACTGCATGGAACAAAATCCACTAATAAGATAGTGGACACAAAGTTCAAGGTCACTCGCCAACAATGGATCCATCTTTATTCATTTGTCAAGGTTGGGCAACTCCTACACCAAGGCAAGTGGCTCACTAGGGGACAAATACAGTAGACGTTTCCTCACCTGATGGGGCAACTCAATGCAATGGATACCATTTCTTCCTAAGGGGGGACAATTGATCCAAGTGGATATTGGTGGCAAACCACCTATTCGAATTGACTCCTTTTGTCAATTCTTAGTTCAACACGTTCTTTCGTACTTCTTTGTAATTTTGGGTTCTACACTTCTGGGTTTTTATGAAGGCCTACACATCTTCGATATGGATATTGGTGGCCTCTCACCTAATCCAACTAGCTTATTTTGTATGTTTTCATATCAACACATCTTGATGTACTTCCACGACCATTTTGGAGCCCTAATTAGTGTTTGTTGGCTCGCCATAGTCAAATTGTAGACAGAGTCAGAGTTTGACGGTGTAATATGAATTTCTCTAAAAGACTTTTCCAATGGGATATCACACACCTAAAGTGGAGGTTGTATGAAAAAATTATGACCCTGAGAAGTTGACGAACCAACTTACCCATAAGGGCCCACATGAATTTTTGTGTTTCACCTCCTAGGGTTAGGTTTTTGGATGTCTAGGGTTTTGGAATTCATGAGTAATATCAAAAATTCCTCTTGAGCCTCATCGTAATCATTTTGCTAAGACGAATGCACATAGAAGCCACATATCTTCTCAGAGATAGCTACCACCATTCAAGCAAGTGTTTCAGTTCTACAATTTATAGCTTCATCCTATTTCATTAATTCAATAGAAGATATTTTTCACTGGATATATGTGTTGTTATGATTATATCTGTTGTAACAGATTTTGAATTTTTCTCTACTTCGTGTCTTCATCCTAAATGTCTTTGAGAATCACATCCAGCTTATAAATTAACTAGGGATGCTCACCAAGGAACTTTATTACAAGCACTTACATATCACGAGGGGGTGCTTTTGCTCTGGCTACCACATCAAGCCATCAGGGTGTATTTTCTACTGGTTCTGATAGTCGGGTAATAAGTTACCAATTTGTTCCTGAGAGTACTAAAACTGTTAAAAGCACTGATTGGAAACTTGGCTGATGGTGTTGGGAATCATTGGGTCTTTGTTGGTAGCAACCAAGTGCATACACATGAGGTTAGGGCTTTTACCGTGACAATACCCGAGATCTCTAAATAAAGTAATTTGCTTGGTGTTCCAAGTTGGAAGAAATGTAGCTATAGAAAACCATCGGGGAATTTTATTTGCATTTTTTGATCGTATTAAACCCATGCTGTTTGAATTGAAAATGAAATTGACAACAAATCCTTTGGACAAAGAACATCCTAGTTGAAGAGAGGCATTCATTTGCTAATTTGATTTACATTTTCCAGCTTATTGTGCGACATTCAGATCTATTTTACAGCTGTCGAGCCCTATTTGTTCCAGAACTAGTATATTCACTGACTCGCCTTGGACTACCTCATAATAGTCACCCACAGAATAGATATATTGCTATAGAGCTTGTTGGGATTATTGTAGAATGGGAGAAACAACGTTAAGCAGAAGCAAAGGTAGCTACGGATACACGACATGTTCAACCTGTGAATACGGAAAGATCGACCCTAGCTGCAGTAGGCGATTTCACTGCAGGAGCAATACATGCCAAACAATCATCTCATGCAGCCAGAATAAATTAATATCAAAGCGAATATATACGAAGATGGTAGAACCGAATTCTTATTGGTTGCAACCCAAAGATTCTCTTGGACAAAAGTTAAAGACGAAGATCGAAGAAATCTCATATTGACACTACATGAATGGAAATTGGTAGCTTTCCTGTCAATTCGTTTTCAGAATCTGGTTAACATCACCTAAGCAATATTCAAAACGAGCAAACTGCCGAAACACCAACGCATACCGCGTGCATAAAACATGGACCAATCACGGGATTTTGGGCTCTTTCTTATCGTTTTTTATACTACACTGTTTCCTCTGAAACTCCGAAAGGCGATTCACAGTTCCATTATCTTGCCTATAAGGAACCCCATGCAAGGTTATTTTCGCTGTAAGAAACCCTGTATTCAGCAACTACTAAAGCAACTCAAGAAGACACTGAAATGAAAGGAGGATGATCTAATACACTTACGGCTATAAACATTTTGCTAGAAATTAGGGTGTATATTGTACTTTTAATTTAGTTTAGATTATTGTTAGTTAAAAGACAGTTGAAATTAGTTGATTGTAAGTTATGATACGAGACGGTTTCAACCTCCTTGAGAGAGGGAATTTATAGAGATGCATTCATTGTAAAAAGGGGGGGAAGAAGTCGGGAGGAAGCTCTGAGGGCAGAGAGCTCCTGTGTGGAACGCAGAGTTATTTTGAGAATTAGAAATGGAATTATACACATTGACGCATTTTCTTGAAATTATGAGATTCATTACGGTCATTTCATTCGCTATGTCCTCTTTTTGTCTTATTATCTATCTGTTCTTTTGTCGACTGAGTTAAATATGTTTGGAATTCATTTTAAATGCTCCTTACACGCAGTTGATAAAAGTTTTGTTTTCATGATGACTGTTCAGAATTCACTCCAGATAAGTGCTCTGTATCTAGCCATCAGCCTTTAGTTTTTTCTTCCAAAGTCATAGTGAAAATTCCTCCTTGATTGATGCTTTCACTGTGATGGCCCTTTCCTTTTCTTTTTCTGCTATTAAGTCATGATTATTTATAGTTGAAAGAAAGACTTACTTTGCCTCATTTTCTGCAAGTAATGTGATCCATGTTATGATCTCCTTTCTATGGTTTTCACTTGACTCCATGCCCAATGGACTGTTTTCCTGGATCAACCCCCAAACCTGATTAAACATCTTTTCTAATAAGAAATCTGGCCTTCTTACTGTAATCATTGGATATTCATGAGTAAAGAGCCTTTGGCTGTTTAGAGAACTGTCTCTGAGTGTATTAGGTCAGAAGTGCACTCAAAATAAATTTTCAGGGTTTGGCTTGCTGCAACCCAAGTCAAGTTCTGAACGATAAATAACTTTTTCTTTTTTAAATGTGCTAAGGCTTGGCTCTATTACAGCCTAGAGTCAACTCTTGCGACAACATTTTTTGGCGTCGTTGCCGGGGACGGAGGATGAAGTAAATCTTCCCTGGGATACGACAAAGATTCGATCTATCTCCTGATGGTGAACATGGGATAGATGTTCAATTAGCTGTGATTGTTCACCTGGCGACTCCTTGGTCCGCAGATTCTACATGTTTTTGTCGGCGACTCCACTGTTCTCAAATTTTAAATTCCTCCACTGCTCAGATCGCTGCAAGATGTTACGTGATGAGTTTCATAATTTTTGCAGGCCAATTTATTGATGCAGGCACCTGGTCTACTATTCTTGGTACTTTACTGGAAAGTACCATCCCTAGATGGAGCCTATGTTGTAACAGATTTTGAATTTTTCTCTACTTCGTGTCTTCATCCTAAATGTCTTTGAGAATCACATCCAGCTTATAAATTAACTAGGGATGCTCACCAAGGAACTTTATTACAAGCACTTACATATCACGAGGGGGTGTTTTTTCTCTGGCTGCCACATCAAGCCATCAGGGTGTATTTTCTGTTGGTTCTGATAGCCGAGTAATAAGTTACCAATTTGTTCCTGAGAGTACTAAAACTGTTAAAAGCACTGATTGGAAACTTGGCTGATGGTGTTGGGAATCATTGGGTCTTTGTTGGTAGCAACCAAGTGCATACACATGAGGTTAGGGCTTTGACCGTGACAATACCCGAGATCTCTGAATAAAGTAATTTGCTTGGTGTTCCAAGTTGGAAGAAATGTAGCTATAGAAAACCATCGGGGAATTTTATTTGCATTTTTTGATCGTATTAAACCCAGGCTGTTTGAATTGAAAATGAAATTGACAACAGATCCTTTGGACGAAGAACATCCTAGTTGAAGAGAGGCATTCATTTGCTAATTTGATTTACATTTTCCATCTTATTGTGCGACATTCAAATCTATTTTACAGCTGTCGAGCCCTATTTGTTCCAGAACTAGTATATTCACTGACTCGCCTTGGACTACCTCAGAACAGTCACCCACAGAATAGATATCTTGATATAGAGCTTGCTGGGCTTATTGTAGAATGGGAGAAACAACGTCAAGCAGAAGCAAAGGCAACTACGGATACACGACATGTTCAGCCTGTGAATACAGAAAGATCGACCCTAGCTGCAGGAGGCGATTTCACTGCAGGAGCAATACATGCCAAACAATCATCTCATGCATCTAGAATAAATTAATATCAAAGAGAATATATACGAAGATGGTAGAACCGAATTCTTATTGGTTGCAACCCAAAGATTCTCTTGGACAAAAGTTAAAGACGAAGATCGAAGCAATCTCATCTTGACACTACATGAATGGAAATTGGTAGCTTTCTTGTCAATTCGTTTTCAGAATCTGGTCAACATCACCTAAGCAATATTCAAAACGAGCAAACTGCCGAAACACCAACGCATACCGTGTGCATAAAATGTGGACCAATCATGGGATTTCGGGATCTTTCTTATCGTTTTTTATACTACACCGTTTCCTCCGAAACTCTGAAAGGCGATTCATAGTTCCATTATCTTGCCTATAAGGAACCCCACGCTAGGTTATTTTCGCTGTAAGAAACCCTGTATTCAGCAACTACTAAAGAAACTCAAGAAGACACTGAAACGAAAGGAGGAGGATCTAATACACTTACGGCTATAAACATTTTTCTAGAAATTAGGATGTACGTTGTACTTTTAATTTAGTTCAGATTATTGTTAGCTAAAAGATAGTTGAAATTAGTTGATTGTAAGTTATGATACGAGACGGTTTCAACCTCCTTGAGAGAGGGAATTTATAGAGATGCATTCATTGTAAAAAGGGGGGGAAGAAGCCGGGAGGAAGCTCTGAGGGCAGAGAGCTCATGTGTGGAATGCAGAGTTATTTTGAGAACCATAAATGGAATTATACACAGTGACGCGTTTTCTTGAAATTATGAGATTCATTACGGTCATTTCTTTCGCTATGTCCTCTTTTTGTCTTATTATCTATTTGTTCTTTTGTCGACTGAGTTAAATATGTTTGGAATTCATTTTAAATGCTCCTTACACGCAGTTGATAAAAGTTTTGTTTTCATGATGACTGTTCAGAATTCACTCCAGATAAGTGCTCTGTATCTAGCCATCAGCCTTTAGTTTTTTCTTCCAAAGTCATAGTGAAAATTCCTCCTTGATTGATGCTTTCACTGTGATGGCCCTTTCCTTTTCTTTTTCTGCTATTAAGTCATGATTATTTATAGTTGAAAGAAAGACTTACGTTGCCTCATTTTCTGCAAGTAATGTGATCCCTGTTATGATCTCCTTTCTGTGGTTTTCACTTGACTCCATGCCCAATGGACTGTTTTCCTGGATCAACCCCCAAACCTGATTAAACATCTTTTCTAATAAGAAATTTGGCCTTCTTACTGTAATCATTGGATATTCCTGAGTAAAGAGCCTTTGGTTGTTTAGAGAACTGTCTCTGAGTGTATTAGGTTAGAAGTGCACTCAAAATAAATTTTCAGGGTTTGGCTTGCTGCAACCCAAGTCAGGTTCTGAACGATAAATAAATTTTTCTTTTTAAAATGTGCTAAGGCTTGGCTCTATTACAGCCTAGAGTCAACTCTTGCGACAACAATATCTATGTTTATTGTATTCATTCTGTTAATCATTTCGTTTTGCTCCTAAATCAAGATCAATATTTTTTCTTATGCTTTTTCTATCACTTTTGTTTATTGAGTTTTATTTTCTATTGTTTGTTTAGCATGGTCATTAGAAATAAAGTCTCGATCAGTTTTTCCATAATGATGTCATTCTGTAAGTATTTTTCATCGATGAAAATAAGATATACCCAACTATTACGATATATTCCTTTTGAGACATTGTTGTATTATAGTTTTTTTTTGTTTTCTTCCCTGTTTCTGCTATCCCTTTCTTCCCTCCATCCTGAGATTCAAGAGCATATCATAATAATTCTCCTTGAAATTTCAAAAGTGTTATCAGTTAGGAAACTTATTGATTTTTATGCATACAAGACCAATTCCTTTCACACATCTCACTTTCCATTAGTTATTCCCCAAAGTCCTATCTCATCATTTCCCTTAAACCATCATTTTTCCCCCTATTGCATAACAATTTTTTTTTAAACAGTCTCAATCACCTACTTCTATTGGTCTATGGAACCAATAATTATGAGTTCTAAATCTATTGAGAATAGATTTCCCTATGGAGTCACCAGTTTGTTGACACCCAAAAGTGCAACATAAAATTATTGTCTGCAAATGGGTTGCAATGCAGTATTACTTATATATATTTAATATAATACTATATAGGTGGTACCCCTTCATAAAAAAAAATGATAGAAAGTTCTCCTCTTATTGCACTCATAATTTCATTACAAGAAAGATTCACATCTTGAAAATAAGAGTGGAAATCCTAACCTATTTCCATGTGCAACTAATGACTGTTAAGGGTGCTAAGCAACTTGATTTAAAAATGAAAGAAATGTTTATTTTATTAAAAATATTAGTTTTCTTTTTCTACACTTAGATTTTGATATACTGTTCAAATATAAGCCACATCCGACTCATGGTATATTTGCATACATGGGAAAATGATTATTATGTGAATACAATACTCTACTCGAAAAGTATATGGGACATGTTATTTCAGTGCTAAGTGTTAAATGGGAATTCATATGAGAGGTCGATTTGACTTTGAATTTGGAAATGGTATGTTGTGCTTTGTGCATATTGGATATATGATGGCAATATTATATGTTTGGAACAAAGTTTTTTGGTTTTTGGAAGAACTTCATATTTTGTTTTGGTTGATGGCATTAAATGTGAAAATAGGGGAAGTAACGTGAATTTATTGCATGTCGTTCTTACCCTACCTCAAAGCTACCATATTCACTTTCTCCTCACATTCATTTTGTTACTCTGTTTAGAAACGCATCAATTGTGTTCGGCCTTTGGCAAAGAAATAATTTTTCTCTTTAGCTTTATTGAATTCTTCTCACAGGTATGCTGGCTTGTATTTCTCCATTCATGGTGGTTAGCTCTGCTCCAGATAAAATTATTATGCTAGCTCTTAGAGTTTTCATGTGGAATGTGTTTGTTTTCTGAAGTTTATAATGGATTTTTTGTGGGCATTTTGGTCGTGTAATTCATAGTTTCATTTCAGTTTCTTCTTGTTGGCATTTAAATGTTTCAAACTAGAAATATTATTCGAAATTTTATTATATTTGATGTATAGGGTTGTATGTGCCTGGAGAAAAGGTGGTATTACTATTATATAGCAGTCAGAAAATAATTGTGGGTGAAGGTGATTCGGTTTCACTCATTTTGTATGATTAGTTTTGAGGGTTTCATTGGTAAAAAGAAATATACAGTTGGGTCTTGTGACTATTTCATAGCACCCTCACCTTGGAAGATGCGCATTATTATTATTATTATTATGGATTGGATGTTATGGGTGGCCTGTGTGTTTTATCTTGCTGCCATTTTGATGGAAAAAAGTCGGGTTTTTTCTTTTCCCGCAACCCACATTTCAAACCCTATGCCTATATGTTTGCTCCAAGTCTTTGTTCCTCTTCAAATATACAGGAGAATGAATAAAAGAAAATCCAAATTCAAAATTTTGTTGAACTATTTGACCCAATAGTCGAAAAGATTGATATCACCCACAAAATCGTGGCTTGTTTGTTATTTATCTATGAGGTGATTTGGTCGACTTTAATTTTAGTAGGAATGTTATGGAAACAATGCCCACCATAATCGCATGGGGTTTCGTACCTGGTTTGTTTGCAACTGTTATTGGAGGTTGTGATATAACAAAAATACGATAGCTTTATCTTTCTCTTCCTCTCATGATGTTTTGAAGCATTCTGTAGGATAATGACTTAATTAAATTGTTTTGTAATCAATCTCCTACATAACATTATGATAGTTCTTAAAAAAGAGAAATCAAATTCATAGGTTTGACTATCATATAAATTTTCCTTGCGTTTTATATTGCAAAATTTGAAAATATTGTTGTCAGGTTATGGATTTTGTGTGTTGAAGTTTAAGAGAGTGTTATGGCACAAACAAAATTTGGTGGAAGTTTTGGAAATGAATGTGCATGGAAAATAATCGATATTTAAAATATTTTGTGGATATTCGCAATGATGATCTTAAAGTTAATAAATGTTATTTCTTGTAACAGAACAATAATCACTATTATTCTCGTTCAATGTTTCATTTTTTGCTCATTATACACCTGCCATCTTTCCAATAACATTTAGGAAATCCCTTGTTTTATTATATTGAATTTCATTTTTACAGGAAAAGGATTAAAGAGGACTAGATAATGATTTTGCTTGCAAACTCTAATATGGAGATATTGTTTTTTGAAGAAAAGGACTCTGCATTTACTTGAACATTATTCATTCTTGATTCCTGTCCATGCTACCATTTTTCATTCTTTATAAACCCCCTCATATTCTCGATGTCCCTATCATTCCCTACTCAATGGCAATTAATTATTAAATTGGATTTGGTGAAGTTGTGTCAATGGATGGATTTCATTTGCTTATGTTGTGAATTATAGAGAAAACATCTTGATTTTATTTAGGTAGAGTATTAGTGAATGGATTGATAAAAAAATTCATATTATGATTGGGATATTTCTTTAGGATGTGTTTCTTTATCAGGCGCAACAATGGCATAGGTGCAAATAGAGGTAGAGGAAACAATTGGCAAAGAGGCCATAAAAGGCCATTATTTTCAATACATTTTGACGTTGATCCGTAAGAACTAAATCATATTTTCCAACCTGAATTTTTTAATCTAGTTGTCCAAGGAATTATGCAACCTAATCTTGAGAGGCCTTCTTTCCATCCTCACCAAAATTTCTCTAGTATCTGTGTCCCCCCTCATGTTTCTATGCACCCAAAACCACCTTCCAATTGATGTTGGAAAGAGATCATTCATCAACATGTTGCACCTCATAATGGTTGGCCTACAATATTTCTACCATTTCCTCCTCCTCCATCGTCATTCAACCCAAATGCCCAATTTGATCGCATTGCTTTAGCATCCCAGTCTTCACATGAAAGAAAAAGGCTCAAAACCACCATGCCCGAAATAAAGATTGATAAAGGGAAAAAAGTGGTCAATTCCCATAACTCTTTCAAAAATTCCTCTGAATCAGTTTTCTCTCATCTCCACCTAAAGGAAAATTGATCCCATTTCATTAGTTAAATCCATCCTCAAGGTTCCAATCAACCTAATTTTTCTACAGAAGGCAAGACAACATAAATATCAAAAGACAGCCATAGTGAAAAGAGGAAAACCGCCTCTCATAAAAAATATGGTTTTTAATTATGTTAATGTTATTTTCTTATGAGGACATCTTTTATTGGTATGACATAATGTTTGGACAACAAATACACAATTAGACATATTTTTTTTGGACAACATGGATATGATTCTAATTTTGGATATAGTCGTGTTTTATTTTGGTATTAAAGTATTTGACTATTGATATGAGGATGGGAGTTACAAAGCAGGTATTTGAGTTAAATTTTTGGGGAATTATATTTCATGTTTTGATGATTATTAAAGAAATGAAAAATGGAGTGACAAGGGGTCCCACCTATTTAGTTATTATTTAAATAGACCCTTATTTATACATTATTATTTATTTGTCTCAACTAATTAGTTAAGCTAATTAAGCTTAAAAAAATAAAGGTAGTTGAAGTACCATAAATTATTGGGAAAGAATAAAAGCTCAATCAAAAGAAGAGATAAAGGGGAGAGAGAACATAAGGATAACTTTTGATCTAAGGTTTTCTCTATACATGTGACATACTTATTTTATTCATTCATTAAGAGTTTACTAGAAAGCTAAAACATATTGATGAAAGCAGGGTCTTACGAAAGAAAGCATGATTCAAAACTGAATCATATCTTTCAACAACTTGTTTTCTAAAGGTTATGGTCTTTCTTTGGAAGTCTGTGTGTTCTTTCTTATTTATGGATTAAATTTCATGACTGATAAAGAATATTTTGCAAAGTCAAGTGACAACATTTGTATGGCAAGCTGATCCAGATCTTTAGCTTCCTTTTTCTTTTTCTAACATAATCTTTTTGTATGGTGCCCATCGGAGACTTATAAGTTTGACTTTGGTCCCACACTCGAAGGAGCTTTTAAAGAGAGTTCTACTTTGTATCTCAGAATGAAGTTAATATAAAAATCAGATTTCTGATTTCAGTTTCACATGCGTATATTAATGATATTGTTCGTATTTTACTTTTATTCTCATCTCTTTTCCTATACACACTTATGTATATCTTTTATTTCTTTCTTTTTCAAAGTTACATATAACATATAAATCAGCCTTAGTCCCTGGTACATATTACCTATGGATTAAGAGATTGTTTTAAATTAAAGGCTATAAACTTTGGGTAACATTCTTAACTATCTTTCCTTATCCTAGAAAGATCTAAAAATGTTTGAGTAAGGTTCTTCCTACCTTTTCCTCAACATTTATTTGGAAACCATACCGAGGAGATCATTACATCTCTCTATGGTTGTTGTATCATGATTGTATTTTATTTTTCTATTTCGTCTGATTACTCTTTGAATGATATTTTTTCTATGACAGTACTTGTTGTGAGACAACCTAATATTGAAAATGGTCTTGATGACCAGACCATCATTACCTTGAATTTATTCAACACTATTTTAGAAACCTCTAGTACTCATTTTGAACTTGAACGCTTTTGGGAAGCAATTGAAAGGGACATAATATTTGTGAATGTTGGGAAGCCAGACAAAGGAAGCCCATAAATCAACAATAACCTTTCCTCTTATCTATTTAATATTTCATTTCATGTCCTTTAATTCTCGTATTTCTCGAAGAAGAAGAGGATTCTCCCCTAAATTTATCCCTATTTCTGAAATATGAAGAAGAAAAATTGTGTTATCAACACAACAAAGTGATCTTAGGAGAAGTCTATCTGATTCTTCTAGTTAATCTTCATCACCCATACCTTTCACCTTCAATATGACGTCTTCAGGTTGTGGTAGCGACAACAGAGGTTCCTCATACTCACAACCTTCTTCTTCATCTATGATTGGAAGTATCTATAGTCATCAAATCCCTATTCAATATACTACCAATCCTACTAAGTTCATTGATAAATATGGAATTTTCCAATTTGAGGAAGATGCTACAACCACCCCCTGACACGTGTCTTCTCCCTTGAATCTTGTACCAACCACACAAACATTATCTAAATTCAAAGATCATTTACCTAGGTTCTCAGGAAATGGTACTATGACCACAAATGAACACCTGGTAGCATTTTCTAATGCTTTTCATAACATAGGGGCTAATGATAATGACACTTCCATGCATTTATTTTTCAATTCTCTTGAAGGGAAAGTTGTAGCATAATTTTTTCATCTCCCGCCCAAAATCCTTTTAACTTGGGAAGAACTGGTATATTGGTTCAAATACACTTATGGACAACCCAAGAGTCTAGTTGATCAATTAAGGGAATACAACAAAATTGACTATAAGGATTGTGAAACCATTAAGTATTTTAACCTCCGTTTCACCAAGATATATAATCAAATTCCCGAACTAATTTTTCCTCAAAATCAAGCTACATTCATGTATTATTATAATTATTTACCTTCTCCTTACCAAAAATGTCTATGTTTTTTACACAGTTTAGCTTTGTTGCGAGTGATCAATTTGTTTTCCTATCTTTTGATTGGTCCTTCAAAAAAACATCTTATTATCGGGACGACGGAGAAAATTTAATAAAAAATTTAACTATGTAGCTATAGAGGATGGTTGGAATGAGTGCATGTATGGTTTCATGTACGATTTTCAAAGTTATAATACCATCTAGGTTTCCACAACTTGGTAATTGGGGACATTTATAACTATGGGACAAACTATTTGCTTTTGTTTTTATTGGTGATTTTTGATAACGTTGATAACATTGATAACTATTTGAAGTGTGGAGTGACTGGAATATATTCAAATGTGTAACATTGATAACATAATGATATTCATATTCATATTGATAAAATTTATTACTATTAGACTAAGTGTTGGTTGTGTAGAGATATACCTATGCAGAGGTGCCAAAGGTATATTTGTACGGACTATGTATTTTCATTTTTATTACTGTTTTTTTATAACATAGAAAACTATTTGAAGTGTGGAGTTGTTGGACTGTATGCATATAGATAAAAATATTCTATTATTGATAACATTGATAACTATTAGACTAAGTGTTGACTATGTGGGGATATACCTATGCGGAGGTGCGGAAGCTATCTCTATGTGGACTATATGTTTGTGTTGAAGATGCATATGTGCAGAAGATATACATATTTAATGATATTTTTAAGTTAAGCATATGCTTAAAATCATTTTTTTCACCTTATATACTTATTTTTAATATATTTATATACGTAAAAACATTGAGATATCTAAAAATTTAAAATATTTTGTTGTTGATGTATGTATATGTATAAAAATATTCTATTATTGACAACAATGATAACTATTAGACTATTTGTTGGTTGTGTGGAGGTAAAAAAGATATATATGTTTAACAATATTTTTTAAGTTAAACATATGAATAAAAGAATTTTGTTCACTTTATATACTTTTTTTAATATAAGCTATTTTTGTTAATGTTTTCCTATTCTTATTCAAGACTGTATGCATGTTCATAACACTATTATATTATTAATAACATTGATAAATATTAGACTAAGTGTTGTTTGTGTGGGGATGCAAGGGATATCCCTGTGCAGAAGTGCGGAGCCTATATCTGTGCATACTATATGTCTGTGCCAAAGATGTATCCATGCAGAAAATATATATGTTTAACAATATTTTTCAAGTTAAGCATATGCATAAAAGCATTTTGTTCACTTTATATACTTATTTTTAAACATATTTATGTATATGAATATAATTTTTATTAATATAATCTTAAAATCTTAAGATATAATTCTATTATTGATAACATTTTCCTGTAAGACACTCTCATCCAAGGCTATATGCATATGCATAATAATATTCTATTATTGATAAGATTGATAACTATCAGACTTAGTGTTGGTTGTGTGGCGATATACCTGTGCGAAGGTGTGGAAGTTATATTTTTGTGGACTATATGTATGATCCAAAGATGCATCTGTGCAGAAGATTTGTATGTTTAAAAATAATCTTAAGTTAAGAATATAAATAAAAACTTTGTGTTGACTTTATATACTTATTTTTAATATATGTATATACGTAAAAACATTGAGATATCTGAAAACGTTCTATAATTAATTTTTAATATATGTTTTTTTTGTTAATGTTTGTTAATTCTCATCCAAGACTGTATGCATATGGATAACAATATTTTATTATTGATAACATTGATAACTATTTGAAGTGCAGATTTGTGGGATTGTATGCATATGCATAAATAATTACATTATTGATAACATTGATAATTATTAGAGTAAGTGTTCATTGTGTGGGGATATACATGTACGAAGGTGCAAAATTTATATTTGTGTGGACTATATGTCTGTGTCGAAGATGTATCTATGCGGAAGATATATGTGTTATGTTAACAATATTTTTTAAGTTAAGCATATGCATGAAATAATTTTCTTCATTTTATATACTTATTTTTAATATATGTATATACATAAAAAAACATTTTGTTAGGAATATGCATATGCATCATAATATTCTATTATTGATAACATTGATAGCTATTACACTAAGTGTTCGTTGTGTGGGGATATACCTGTGTGGATGTGTGGAAGCTATATCTGTGTGAAATATATGTCTATATCAAAGATGTATTTGTGCAGAAGATATATATTTTTAACAATATTTTTGAAGTTAAGCATATGCATAAAATCATTTTTTTTCACTTTCTATACTTATTTTTAATATATGTATATACGTAAAAAACATTTTGTTAAGTATATGCATATGTATAACAATGTTCTATTATTGATAACATTGATAACTATTAGACCAATTATTCTATTACTGATAACATTGATAATATTAGACTAAGTGTTCGTTGTGTGGGGATATACATGTGGAGAGGTGCAGAAGCTGTATCTGTGCGGACTATATGTCTGTGTGGAAGATATATATATTCAACAATATTTTTTAAGCTAAGCAAAATCATTAAAGCATTGTGTTCACTTTATATACTTATTTTTAATATAAGTATGCATGTAAAAAACATTTTGTTAAACATATGCATATTCATAATAGTATTCTATTATTGATAACATTGATAACTATAATACTAAGTGTTCGTTGTGGAGTGTATATACATGTGTGGAAATGTGAAAGCTATGCATGTGTGGACTATATTTTTGTGTCGAAGATGTATTTGTGCGGAAGATATATATGTTTAACAATGTTTTTTAAGTCAAGCATATGTAGAAAAACATTTTGTTCACTTTATATAATTATTTTTTAATATAAACTTGTGTTGTTAATGTGTGTTGATTCTCATCCAAGACTGTATGCATATGCATACAAATATTCTATTATTGATAACATTGATAACTATTAGACCAAGTGTTCGTTGTGCAGGGATATACATGTGTGTAGGTGTGGAATCTATATATGTTTCTTATCATTTTCCTCTTTGCATAAACAATAATGTTATTTTTCTTTATTATATGAATTATGTTTTGACCAAGACTATTCATTATCTATACATTTAGTTAGATTAGGTTTCATTGTTCAACATATATTTCTCACTCGACAGGGACTATGTTACCATGAAACCCTTGTTAATGATATCGAATAATCTCCTTCAGCCCAACCAAAAGAAATAATTACACTATTATAAATCTTTAGTTCATATTTAAAAAAATAAATTATCAAATCAATAATAAAACTTAATATTCATCATCAACTCCAATATTAAAATATTGTGATACATGACATACTTATAGTTACTACAATGGTAAAATAAATTACACTCATATTGTAAGCAATAGGTTGTCAAATCAATAACAAGATCCAAAATCCATCCTGAAAAACCTCTCCTAAAACATTATGAACTCCACTTTTATAATATTCCCACATACTAGCCCTTCCCTTTACCTAAAAACTTATTTACATTATTATGACCTTATAATGGGCCTAATGGTTAATAACAAGTGTTTCCTCCTTGGCAGTCATAGGTTCAAATCAACGAGGGGTAGGGTATATATGCCTCTGTAGACTTTAGCAGTACAATCATTGTGCAAAGGGGTTCCCTTGTCCCGCAAATGAGGGGGTATCATACACCAATTGTTGTCTGACTTGGATGTTACCTTAAAAATAGATTATTATTATGATGATGATGATATAAAAATTAAATTTTGAAATAAAAAAAATAAGATTTTATTGATTTAATATCACTCGTAATTTCAAAAGAAAATTCTAAATCCATTCTCATTACTTCAATTTTGGAACATTGTCAAACTCCATTTTTATAAAGTCGTCTATGAATATTGAAATAAGTAAGCTACTCACCACTTTGTTTTAATTATTAATAATATGATTTATTGAAATATAAAATGATTTTAAAAATAAGTGTTGTATTTACATGATTTATAACTCTTATCTTACAAGTGTATAAGTTCTTATTACGAGTTTTTCTCTTAAGGACTTAAGATATAAGTTCTGATTACAGGTTTCTCTCTTGAGGAATTAAGAGAGTTAATTCGCGATCAATGAATAATATAATAAACTCACATGTGGATCCAAACCAATTCATATAATCCTCTGTGCATGGTGAAAACCCATCGTGACAATTACATTCATTACTATTCCTCTAGCATGGATATGTTTTCCAAACATTTCACAATTCATCTCCCTTATTGTAGTTTGGTTAAAATGATAAGCCTGCGAGGTGATTTACAAATTTATTTTTGTAACCTTGTTTTTATTCAACATTTTAAGAAAGAAATAAATAAGATATTACAACCCCATTTTTATTTCTCTGTTTTTTGTTAAATCTGTTCATATTTCTACCCATTAACTTATGATTGCATGCCCTATAAATCGTTGTGTGGAGACCTTCTAACTTTTTGTTTGCAGGTCCATTTTATTCTCTCAATTTGCAATCTCTGTTTCTCAAAAAATGGTATCAAAGCACTAAGGAAGAAAGTGCCCATGTGTTGAGATCTTGGGAAGAACGTTCCCACGTGTAGAGAGCCAAAGGAGGTCAACACAGAGTGCTGAGGAGAATCTTGGTCAAGGTTTTATCAAAGAACTAAGGGTTGATCTGTGAAGAGCCAAGGAGGATTCCATGGAGAATGGAAAAAAACATGAATGCAAGGTTCGAGGTGGAGAAATTTAATGGACAAAACAAATTCAAGTTGTGGAAGTTCAAGGTGTGGGATTTGTTGTTGCAAAAAGGACTAAAAAAAACATTGTATGGAAAGAGAAATATGTCAGTGGGCATGTCAGATGATGAATGGGAATATCTCGATGCAAGGGGTCTCAACACCATTCGGTTGTTTTTGAATGACAACGTCCTCTTAAATATCATGGGAGAGGAAACAACAATAGGACTATGAAGAAAAATGGAGAGAATCTACATGACAAAATCCATGACCAACCAAATCTACCTCAAGAGGCAATTTTATAGTCTACGGATGAATGAATGTACCAAAATTGTTGATCATTTAAATTTATTTAATACTCTCATATGCCAATTAGGTAGTATAAATGTAAAAATCGATGAGCAAGATGGGGAAGTTACAATGTTGTGTTCGTTGCCTGAGTTTTGGTATCATTTAGTCACTTCCATTCATTGTAGTACAACTGATACTCTTGAATATATCTCTATTATGGGTTCTTCATTTTCTAAGGAGGTGAGGACGATATCAAGTATAGAAGCCTCCACACCATAAGAAATGGTGGTTAGAGGTTGATCCAGAGAAAGAAGGGAGAAATCAAGAGGTACATCCAAATCCAAGTCAAAGGGAAAGAAGAGAAATATAAAGTGTCGGTACTACAGTAAATCAGGGCATCTCAAGAAGGATTGTTTGAAAAGACAAGAATCCAACAAAGACTCTAGTAATGAAGAAAATGTAGTTGATTCAAGTTCATGTATGGTTGATGAAGTTTTATCCATTTGCAATGTCTCACATTATCATGAAAAATAGTTACCTGTAATACCCCTGTTTCAAGTCCCCATATTAAATAATGTATTTGGTTTATTTTATGAAAGGTTGGAGTTCCCAAACAATTAAAGAGGCCAATGTGCCTAGGAAATGTAATGTTTTGATCATTATTAATAATAAAATACATTGTTGACTACTAGACGGATAAGAACAAGAGTCATAGGGGGATATTATTCCACAAGAAACATATTTACCAACTTAACGAGAACTCTACATAGTTCTCATTTTTTGGGGGGTCACATTTCTTACCCCGTTTTTAAAAATGGTGCTACTAGTAGCACCCCCTCTCCCTTTTTAGGTGGTTTTTTGATATTTTAAATTTTATGATCTACAATGTATCCACATAATTTTTTTAAATGCTTATTTTTTCATCTTTTTTCAAAATTTTCAATTTTTTTCTCAACGGTGTTTTTTCATCTATTTTCAAAATTTTCTATTTTTTTTTTGGTTCAATGACATTTTTAATCATGTTTCCATGCTTCATCCAATGTTAAAAAAGTTGTACACCATTTACCTTTTTTAAATTAAGATTTTTCATATAATTAAGTGTCCTTAAATAATTTATGGTTCCATATTTTTAAAATATAGTGGAAAATATCATTTTTAACACATTTTTTACCTTTACTTCAATATATAGAAAAACAATTGTAGTTAAACAAGACTATTTTTAAATATTTAGAAAAAATATATAATTCAATTTTTTTGATAAATTAAAAACTAAAAAAATCTAAGAAAACAAAAAGAATTCAAATTAAAAAACAAATTTCTATTAAAAAAAAGATTAAATTAAAACCTATAAAACTAAAGAGGAAAACAAAACCATAAATTAAAAAAATATATAAAAAGTAAGAGAAAATGAGAAAGAATTAAAAAAAAGCTAAAACAAAAAAAATTGTAGTCCAAAAAAACTTTTAAAATGTGAAAAAAACAAAAAAATTAAAAACATATATAAAAAAAAAACAAATTATGATTGATGATCAAGCTTTGTGGCTGGGGGGGACCCTAGCTGTAGACACCCACTCTCAACTTGCACTTATTGGCTCCCTGCACGGTGACTCACTTCCATTCTTCTCTCTCTTCTGGCCTCGGGTAACCTTTTGTTGTCTTCCTTGAGGTGGGTTGGGGATCTATGCTTCACGCAAATCCGATTGTATCATCTGCACTCCTCGATTTGTTGCAGGTTCGGCTCGTGCGGTTCTAGCGGCTAGGATCAAGTTTTTGTTCCCTGTGCGGCTCAAGATTGCATATGTTTTTTCTTCATCTGGAAGATCAACCTTCGTGGATGTGAGGATCTAGTTTTGGGTCTTGGTGCTTGGATCTTCCGCTTTGTATCTTTCTTGGTTTGTGGTTCCTCTCTCTGGTTTCGTTGGTTTGTTCAGGGTTTGGTGTATGCTCATATCTGGCTCCTTTTGGTGGTTATTGATGATTTTCTTCCACCTATCTAGTGGGGGTTTCGCCAAAGCTTTGAGGTCCTATCTTTGGGTGTGTGTTGTTGGTGTGTGGCACTTTGAGGTCCTTTGTGAGGGTGTGCAACTTCTGTTCATCTATTTCACTAGTGTTTTGTTAGGCAAGGTCTTCAATGATGATGTTGCTATCTGGTTTTTTTGATGTGAGGTGTTTTCATACCACTCTGACCTAGTCCATCTGGCCACCAAGGTTTTTTGGGATTTCTTTTCTTGGGTTATTTCCATGGCGGGATTTCTTGAATCTGGTTTCTTTTCTGGCATATTTGGGGTTTTTCACCAGCTTCATGATTTTGTATTTTTTTCGTGGCTTACCAGCCAACTTTTGTGTCCCTTTGGTATTTTTTATTTTTTGATTTCTCTACCCATGACTGGGTCGTGCTTAAGGAACCCATAGAATGTAATTTGATTATCTTCGAATGAATAGAATTACGCTTTTTTTTCCGAGGAAAAAAAGGCACCAAAATTTAGAAACATAAAATAAAAACATTAATACAATTATTTTTTTTAAATAGAAAAAATACTTTAAAAAAACCTTGAAATTACAACCAAAATATTAAAGTTTATATAATAAACTTAAAAAATAAAATTGAAATGAAAAGGTTCATATTTTTTTTTTTTTTTTTAAGTTCATAAGTTATATATATATATATATATGACAACAACAACTTGGAGGAAGTGACTTCATACAAATATCTTGGAATTGATATTCACCACAAGCTCAATTGGAATTATAGCATTGAGAAAATGATTATTGGGGGAAGGAAAGCTTATTATGGGCTTGAAAACAATTGTAAATTAGTTGATGTTTGGAGTTGGGATAAGAAGAAACTCTTCTTTGAGACTCTTGTTACACCTGCTATTCTTTATGGATGTGAAGTATGGGGTCGTAGTATCTCTCGTGAATCCTCGATAAAGATAGAGCAAATATAAAATAATTTTTATAACCTATAATCTTAAATTAAAGGAAATACGCCTTATCCCATCCTTCTCTTAGAAACAAGTCTCTCCCCCATTGAGAGCATGACAATGACTAGATACCTAATGTATAAGAACAAGTTAAACAACATGGAAGACAAGAGGCTACCTAAAATTTCTTCAAAATCAAGTCATAACCACCATCGACGCAAGTAAGGATGGCATAAAGATGTTCGGTCTTGGCTAAACTATTGGGGAATCACGTAAGAAACTATTTTGCAGAATAAAGATACTATTAAAAAAATTGTCAAATCAAAATTTAAGGAGAAAATGTGGTGTGATAAAGAGTTAGAGGAAAAATGAAAATTAAGGTATTATAAAGATGTAATCAACCCTAATCTAGAAGATCAAAATTATCTATATGTTTTGCCAAGTGTAAAGAAAAAAAAAGCATTGCTAAGATAAGAACAAATTCTCACGAGCTCCATAGTGAAACTGGGTATTGGTCAATTCCTAAAATGCCATGGGATGAAAGAGTGTGTCGCCTTTGTGACACTAATAATGTTGAAGATGAAAAGCATTTTCTCTTAGATTGTCCAGCCTATACCCATATTAGATCTCATTTTCAAAATATTTATCACACTACAAACCTTCCTAACCTCTCAACTCAACAAAAGTATGGTGATCTTAGAAAGCTTCTCTTAATGCTTTTCGAGCACAAAAACAAAATTCTAAAGAATCACAAGTAATCACTTACCCTCTTAAGGTCTGATAGACGAATTCGGTCTTAGTGATCATCATCATCATCATCATCATCATCATCATCATCATCATCATCATCATCATCATCATCATCATCATATATATATATATATATATATATATATATATATATATATAATTTATATATTTAATTTTTTTAATTTTTATATTAAGTTTTTTTTTTTTCTAAATGAAATTTGTTGCTTTAATTTTATTTTTAAAATAAATTTTTAGCTTAGGCAATTTTAGTAGTTTTTTATTTTTTATTTATTTTAGATCTTTGCTTTTTAAATATTTTTTGAATTTTGTTTATTTTTGTTTATTTTTTTTAGTATTTTTTTTCTCATTTTTTTTCTTTTTTTTTTTAACATTTGAATGGATTTTTTTATTATTCTTTTTTACATTTTACATTTTTTTTTTAATTATTGTTTTGGAATTTTTATTTTTTTTTCATTTATTTTTGTTTTCCACCTTTTTTTTAATTTGAGTTTTGAATATATTTTTTTAAATGTGTTTTTTTGTTCATTAAAAAACAATTGTGAAGATTTTCTCCTTTCTCTTTATTTATTTTTTAATGTAAATAGAAAAAAATTAATTAGGAAATAAATTTTCAAGTGAACATTTTTAGGATCCAATTTTGGATTTTTTTATTTGCATGAGGATTTTTTGTCAGGGCAAGAATTTTAATTAGGTCGTAATTAGCTGAAATTTTGACATTTAGAAAAAAATATTTTTCTTTAGGTAGCGTCCCCTTTTTATCTAGGTGTTGATTTTAAGGTTTTTCTAAGCAACTATTTTATGCTTTAAGGTCATGCTTGAAAAAAGTTGTAATTTTGACCCATTTAGAAAAAACGGTGCTACTGGTAGCACCACTTTTTGATTTGGGGGTTGATTTTAAAGTGTTTCTAAGAAACCATTTGATCCTTTAAGCCCGTGCTTGAAAAAAGTTGTAATTTTGACCCTGTTACAAAAAATGGTGCTACCGGTAGCACCACTTTTTGATTTTGGGGGTGATTTTCATGATTTTTATTCAAAAATATGGGTTTCAAGGGCTAGAGTTCTCATTTTGAGGTCACATTTTTCATTAATTCAGTAACTTTGTTAAGAGAGGGGGATTAAGGGGCTAATCCTTTTATTATATTTTATTTACCCAGAATTTATTGAATTGAGAGAAGTGGTTACATGAGATTCTTGGGGGAAGGCCATGTGGTTCTTGATTTCCAAGTAAATTTATAAACCCATTTTGTGGGTTGTTTGGGGGTTCTTCTCCATTCACACTTTCACTCTTTCATTCATTGTTTCTCAATTATTGTTCCTCGGTCATTCTTGTTCTTGGATTGGGACATGGGGTGGCGAATTACTGAGGAAGAAGACATTATTTGTTTACTGTAGTAATTGTTGGTGTATACCATTCATGCATTTGTGTCTGCATGTCTGAGATGCATTGGAATGTACTAAATTTTATTCACAATTATGAGTCCTTAGAGTCCCAACATGGATATTATTGACCAGATTCACTGGAGCCCTGGAAAGAGGAGGGAAGCTTGAGGGACTGCATTACAGAACATGGGGTCCATTCTCTTGGGTTGCTCAGGCTAGAGAGAAGAGAGATAGTGTACATTAGATTGTTGTGTGTTGAGAAACCTATGAGAGAATGAGTGTTGATTGGTTTGGGAAGCTGAGTGACATCCTAGAACTATCCTTATGTATTCATATCCCTGGCTCAGGGGTGACCTTCTGTTGAGACATGGAACAAAAATGTTTATGGTTGGGTGGAACATCCTTGGTCTACATCCATTTGGTGAATGGTTTTGATTAAGATAAATTATTGTTGTCATGGTTTCATTGTGGGTATATTTATTTTCATTGTGTATTCATTATTATTTTCGATATTCATTTTTACAATGTGCATGCTTGTCGGTTATTATTGTTCATGGTATATTTTCCAATTCTTTTACGATGTAGCATAAATATTGATGATTGCATGTGAGTCTTTCATGCTTATTTATTAATTAAGTGTCACCATAAATTCGAAATCATTTTTGAAGTGTTTAATTTGAAGTAGAATGTCCAAGATGTGGGTGGTTGGGTATGTTACATTAGAAGACTATGGTGCTTCACATCATATGTGTCCACGTAGGAGTTGTTTTTCCTTTTATCAATTTTTTGATGGTGATATTGTTCTCATGGGAAACAATGTTCCTTGTAAGATTGTTAGGGTTTGGAGCATTAATATTAAAAAAATTGATGGTATTGTTAGAACACTAACAAAGGTTAGAAATGTACCTGAACTAAAAAAGAGGTTAATGTTGATTAAGGTTGGTTGTCATTGATGTCAACCCTTGAAGAAATCCCCGTAGCACAAAGGTTGGGTAATGGACCCAAGATTGTTTGATGTAAAGATGACTCGTTATTGTCTTGTCATGGTTGATAATAAGTAGAAATGTATGAACTCCAAAGTGGTCCCCTTATGGTGAAATCCCTCATGGGAATACGCTTTGTGGATTGAGTTATCCTAGAAGTATGGTTAGAGAACCCATTCTTATTTGTGGAATAATGAGATGAAGGTTAGAGAATTTTTCATTGAAACTATCCTATATGGATAGTTCTTGTTATTCCATTTCTGGTGGTATGTGGAACGTCACATAACTCCTCACGGTCAAAGATTTATGGCCATGAGAAGTTGGAGAACTCAGGTTTGGGTAATGGACCCAAGTTTGTTTGATGGATAATGGTATGAGTTTTGATATATTTTCAGGTAATAATATTCTATATGGATGGTACATGTCATTCCATTTCTGGTGGTATGTGGAACGTCACATAACTCCTCACGGTTTGAGAGTTATGGCCTTACGAAGTTGGAGGACCCTCATATGTCATCTAGAAGCCCCAAAAGGTCAAAGTAGTCAAAGTGGTTTAAGAGATTTTACAAGGTACATAATAAAGAGAATTGATGCGTGTACTATAATTCAAAGTTAATACAAAATAAATTATTTAAATAATAAATTTAATGGAGAAATTAGAAGTGGGCTAACCCTAAAATAAGGAAAGTGGGCAAAGTGACCTAGAAGATGTTTTTAAGGAAGCTACTTGGAGAGTATAAATAAGAGGCACGACTCTCTAATTTTAGACAAAATTGAGCATATTGAATACGTATAGGTTTCCTAGGTAACCAAAGGATATATAAGATGAAGTTTTGAGGAAAGGTGAAGAAAAGAAATCCGGAATTCAAGGAAGGATAAATTCTTTTGATGATGCTTTCTAAGGTATGTTATTTACAGGTCATCTCACCATTTTCACAATAGAAAATTTTCTAGAATGATTCAGACCATGAAATTTCTATGTCATTGAGGAAACATATCCAAGTATCTGTGGTAAAAAATTTATCTTGCGGGTCGTTGTATTTTTGGAGTTACACTCTGTGGAAAATAGAGTTTTTGGCTAGTCCTAAAACTAGTCAAAAGTAGGTGTTTCGGGTAAAAACGTCATAACTTCTTCATAAAAGATACAAATTTAGTAAGAACAAATGTGTTGGTTAGAGTATGGTATTTAGTATATTTTTTAACTGTTTCATATATATTCAACAAATATTCCATGCAGGGCATGCTCTACAAGGTCGCTCTCTAGAATAAGCTAGAATTCAGCAAGGTATGCCATTTTTTCTATAACTAATTTTCTGAGAGGTTCCAAGTAGTGACACATGAAGGAATTGCATTAAAAAAACTGACAAACATTGTGTATCAGTTTTAGATCTTTATTCATTACAAGTACAAAGTTATGTTTATTTCAAGTTAGGATTGTTGACTAATCCAAAACTAGTCATGTGAGAATAAAGAAAAGTTTGATGTAAATGCTAGTCTCTTGTTGTTTAAAGTTAAGGAAAGTTTGTAGGTATGTGATCATATACACCAGGTCTATTACATAGTTATAAATAATATTCGTCTGATGAAATTGAAGAGGGATTTTGGTTGAGGTACAAGTTGGGTACATGGTTGAGACAAGTAGTTGATGAGTTGGCACATACATGAGATGTATAGGTGATGATGTTGGTACATATTGATGAGTCATAGTTGATGAGTAGTTGACATATGATTGGTACATACTTTGTACATGGTTGGTTGCACTTGTTCATGGTACAGGTTGATTACAGATTTTTTGGTATAGGTTGTTGCATGGTTGATGCACTTGTTTATGGTACATGTTGATTACAGGTTGAGGTACAAGTTGATGCATGGTTTAGGTTTATTGGTACAGGTTTACAGTGGTATATCTAACAGTGATAATGTGACATTGGTTCCATCATTCTACTTCTACTACAAGGTGGTTGGACGGGGCAAGGATAGGTGGTTGTAGCCACCTTCCGGTTGTAGCTGGAGAACATAGGGGGTTGTAGCCTCCTTCTGGTTGTAGCTAGAGAATTGGGGAGTTGGAGCTTCCCTCAGGTTGTAGCCTGAGAAACTAGGAGGTTGGAGCCTCCTTCCAATTGTAGCTGGAAAACAATGGAAGTTGTTGCTTCCAATGAACGTAATTCTTGAAGACATATAAGAAAAAACATTTTGTGGTTTTCTCCCGATTTGGGTTTCCACATAAAACATTGGTGTATTGTGTATGTGTGTGATTGTTCATTTCTTATTGCTCATTATTGGATAATAATTCTACATTGATATAATACTTGGATTATTTGAAGAAAAAGGATTATAATTATGCTATTATTGATTCACCCCCCTCTCAGTAATCCAACAATTGGTATCAGAGTGAGGTTCCTTCAAAAATCAGTTTAGCCACTGAAAGGTAGATCATGGAGAGTACCAAATTATATAAAAATGGAACACCACAGTTTGATGGACAAACGTATGATTTTTGGAGCTTAAGGATGAAGACATATATATAGACACACGGATTTCAAGTTTGGAAATCAATTGTAGATGGATACACAGAACTAGCAGTTCCACCAACAAATGACAAAGCATTGAAAATCGATAAGAATAATTCCAAAGCCAAAAATGCACTCTTGAATGGTCTCAGTGATACGGTATTCACCAAATTTGCACATTGTAAATCCGCTAAAGAGATTTGGGAAAATCTTTGAAATATTTATGAAGGAGATACAAAAGTCAAAGCAACAAAGACTCAAACTTACAGAGGTCAGTTCGAACAACTAAAAATGAAGGAAGATGAGAATATTGTAGCCTACTTCTTATGAGTCGATGAAACAGTGAATGCAATCATAGGATTGGGAGAAGAAATCGAAGAATCTGTAATTGTTCAAAAGGTACTAAGATCTCTTCCTATGAGATTTAACCCTTAGATATCAAGACTATAAGAAAGATCAGATATAAACTCAATAATCATGGACGAGCTGAATGGAATCTTCATAGCATATGAAATGAAAACTGAATAGGAAAATCCAAATGTAAAAGAAGCAACCTTCAAAGTATCCAAAAGATCAAAGAAAAATAAAAAAGAACAAGAATAATATAGTAGCAGTAGCGACGTCTCAGAAGATGATGAAGAAGTGGCCAACTTCTTCAAAACACTGAACAAGGGAACCGACGGTAGGTATAGAGGTAAGATTCCTTTAATTTGTTTTAATTGTGATGGTATTGGTCATTTTGCTAACAAATGTACTCATAAAAAAAAGAGAAATGATGAAGGTTACTCAAAAGGAAAACACACATATAAAGGCAAAATAACTACAAAGAAAGTTTTCAAAAAAAGATTATGCACCAAAGAAGACATCTCATTATCAAATGAAGATGAAGTCAGTGACATTGAGACAGGAAGACTTTGAAGAAGAATATGAAGAAGACTTTGAAGAAGAATATGAAGAAGCCAAAGAAGAATATGAAGAAGTCAAAGAAGAAATTGAAGAAGAAGAAGTTGACTATCAAGAATAATTAATGTGTTCCATAAAAGTTATCATAAGAGAAAAGAAGAAAAACAAGAAACTACAGGCATAACTAGACAAGAAAAAGGATACTCGAGAACTAGAACAAATGATCACAAAATTGAAGGTTCAAATAGAAGAAGATAAAATAATTGATGAAGCACTCAAGGAAAATCTAGAATAAAAGGATAAGATCATTGGAAACTTGGAAGTAGAGATTGTCGCACTAAGAAAGGATATTCAAAAGAAAAATATGCAGAATAGCTCAAAAGTTCTGGATGACATTATAAGTTGTCCAAAATCTCATCTTGACAAGTCCAGACTTGGATACAATCAGACAGAAAAGGGATCAAGTTCAAAAACAACAGAGAAAGAAACATATCCAAAAATTTATGTAGAAACAATCAAAGGGGATAGGAAGATATACAAGGAAGATTACAGGGGCACTCCTCCACCAAGAAGATTCACATTTCAGAATTAACAATAGACAGATAGGCCTCAAGAAGAAGAAGGATTCATAAGAGAACCTCCTTTCAGAAGTTATTCAACTCCTAGGTATCAAACTATATTTTTTGGTTTATGTTATGCAGTAATAATTTTGGACATAAAGCTGTGAATTGAAGAGCTAACAACAGGAACAATAACAACTTTGAGAGTCATGGAAAAATGGGTTATTCAAGAAGACATAGTGAAACACAAAAAACAAGTTACAACAGGTTTGAATATTTGATCACTGAAGTGGAATGTTACAAATGTAGCAATTTTGGACACATGGCCAACGATTGCAGAACGACAGTCCTTCCTAAAGAACCTGAACATAATAACAATAGTCACAGACAAGAACCTCAGAAAACGACATGGATAAGAAAGCAAGATCAGTATAGTAATGAAGAATGAACAATTTCTCTAACTAAGAAGAAGAAACACAGTTGGTATGTTGATGGTGGATGTTTAAAACACATGACAAGTGATAGAGACAAGTTTCTTACATTACAAAAGGAAAGAGATGGATCAGTCTCCTTCGGAAATGATGATTCATCCAAAATCATTGGAAAAAGAATAGTCTGAATTGGGAACAAGAATGAAAGGGAAGAAAATGTTCTAGTAGTAGAATATATGAAACATAATATTCTAAGTGTTAGTCAAATGTGTGACCAAGGTAATAAAGTTACTTTTGATTCACAAAAGTGTGAGATAAGAAAATAAGGTTCATGGAAATTGGTCTCTACATCTACAAGAACTTCAAGCAACATATATGTGTTATAAGTGAAATTGGAAATGAAAAGTGTTGTCTAGGAAAGGAATATGAAAGTTGGATATGGAACAGAAGAATGGGGCACATACATTTTGATAACCTTGTCAAATTCAGCGAAATAGAAGCAGTGATAGAAATGTCCCAGAACACAAAACCAACCAACACTTTATGCAAGCATTGTCAACAAGGAAACAAAACAAAGACCAGGTTTAAATCAAAGGAATATTCAACGACAAGTCAACTAGAAATTGTGCATACTGATCTAGTTGGACCAACTAAAACAGAGGGCTTAAAAGGTGAGAAATACTTCATGTTATTACTTAATTATTATATAAGAATGACTGCAGTTTGCTTTCTCAAAAATAAGTCTGAAAATTTTGAAAAATTCAAGATCTACAAGGAAATGGTTGAAAATTAAATGGATTCAAAAATCAAATTCTTGAGATCTGATAATGGAGGAGAGTTCACCTTAAAGGAATTTATGGACTACTACAACAATCATGGAATAAAAAGGCAATTCTTCATTGCTAGGACACATCAATAGAATGGAGTTGTTGAAAGAAAGAATATGATAGTACAGGAAATGGCTCGAACAATGTTAATGTATTCTGAATTGATAGATATTTTTTGGACACAGGTAATGGCCGAAGTGTCCTCAGACACACAATTTTATTAATAGGAAAAGAAATTACATAAGAAACATTGCAAGAGTTTACATCCCAACAACTCAATACTCTTGCAATGAGATATATATAAGCTAAAAGTCCTAACAAACTCAAGATATGGATCACTTATTAAATAAACAAGTGTCCATTTACAATAAATGTTATCTTAACAATCTTAAAACAAATCTCATAATTTAGAGCCTAAGATATGACACCTCTCTAGAGTCATATCTTTTACAACAATAATGTATCTCTAAAAGTCTACATTTATTTATCAAATATTCTAGATTATTAATTTAATATTCTAACTTAATAATCTTTTTATTCTAACTTTATAAACTATGATAATTGTATTTTGGATTATCTAACATTCCCCCCTATGATCCAAAAATACATTACAACAGATACCAAGTTCATCCCTGAACTTAGTAAATTTTATTCTGCCAAGAGGTTTNNTGAAAATGTCAGAGATCTGATCTTCTGAAGGACAATAAATTGGCTTGATGACATCCTTTGCAATAAGCGATCTGATATGATGATACTTGGTGTCCACGTGCTTTGTCTTTGAATGAAAAAATGGATTCTTGGCAAGCTTAATGGCTGACTAACTATCGATGAATAATGATGTAGCTTCTTCTTGAGAAATTCCCAAGTCCTGTAAAATCCTGCGTAACCAAACAAGTTCACATGTTGCTTCCCGTGCTGAGATGTATTTTGCTTCTGCTGTAGAAGTAGCAATTGTAGCTTGTTTCTTACAATTTCAAGATACTGCTGCTGAACCCATGTTCATTAAATAACCTGATGTTGATGCGCAATCATCAATACTCCCTGCAAAATCAACATCTGAAAAACCACCAAGTACAAAATTTTTAGTCTTTTTGTAAAGAAGACCAAAATCTTTTGTTCCTTGGATATATCGAAGAACTCTTTTGGCTGCATTCCAATGGCTGTATCGTGGTTGTTACATAAATCAATAAAGAATATTGACTGCATAAGATAGATCTGGGCGAGTGTTGGTCAAATAAATCAAGTTGCCAATCAACTATCTATAAAGAGTGTTGTCTACCAATTCCCCCCCTTCAAATTTTGAAAGTTTCAAGTTTTGTTCCATAGGGGTAAGAGATGGTTTACAATCCTGCATGCCAAATCACTGAAGAAGTTCTACTGCATACTTACTCTGAGAAATGAAAATATGATGGGGACGTTGGAATACTTCAACACCAATATAGTAGTGAAGAAGTCCCAAATCTGGCATCTTAAAACCTGCATGTAACTCCTTTTTCACCTGTGCAATATGATCATCATGGTTGCCTGTAATGAGAAAATCATCTACAAACATAATAAGAATCACCAGATAAGAACCCGGTTGACGGATATACAATGTATCATCAGATTCACTGCGATGAAAACCAACCTTCCTAAGGTATTCATCCATTTTGGTATACCAAGCTCGAGGAGCTTGCTTTAACCCATATACAGCCTTAATTAATTTGCAGACTTTATGTTCCTATCCTGCAATTTCAAAACTGGGTGGTTGCTGCATATACACATCTTCCTGTAAGTCTCCATTGAGAAAATCACTTTTTACATCCATTTGATGAATTTTCCAACCTTTCTGAGCGACCAAGGCAAGTGTTAAGCAGATGGTATTACATTTAGCTGTAGGAGCAAAAGTTTCCTCATAGTCAATGCCTTCCTGCTGGGCGAAACCTTTAGCCACAAGTCGGGCTTTACACTTATCAATTTCGCCATGTTGGTTGTATTTAATTTTGTAAACCCATTTGCAGCTGATAGGTTTAACACTTGTAGGACAATCAACAAGTTTCCAAGTGTTGTTATCAATGACTGCTTGATATTCCTCAACCATAGCATGTTGCCATTCTTTATGTTTGACTGCTTCCTTGTAGGTGGAAGGTTCAGTAAAATCATTTGCTACTAAGGCAAAATTCCCTTCATTGTTGTGTGATCCCCTTGTTCCTGTTTTATTTTGCTCATCAGACCTTACATCTTTCAAAAGTTGAACTGCCCACTTTGGTAGTTGATGTTCACTGGTTTGGGGATCTGAATTACCATTTTTGTAAATTGGATTAATGTAAACTGATGTTCGTTGATCAGTTGAAGAGTTTGGAGGTGGAGAATCATTGTCAGATGAACTGTCGCTGCTAGGAGATTCAGATGAACTGTTGGAAGAACTAGATGAGGTTGTCGAAGTAACTGGACTGGATGAAACATCTTCAGATGAAGGAAAATCAAGTTCATACCAATTAAGTGAATTTGGCGAACTTTGAACTTTTCCTTTTCTTTGATTTTCTTTAGCTTCTAACTTTTGAAGAAGAC